>CAEFZX010012932.1:0-36033 GCA_903066825.1 Alfaro cultratus | reverse complement strand
ATATAAATAAAAGGCCATTAACTTTTAAGAAAAGAGATTTATTTATATAGCACCATTTATGCACTGCATTTCATAGTAATCAAAAAATAAGACAACAGAGATAAAAAAGAAGAAAAAACATATTTCAGATACATGATTCACATGAAATCCTTGATTTTTACAGATAAGCTGCATTTCAGTTTGATTTAAAGGTGCCAACAGTTTCTCCATGTTTCAGGTTTTCCAGGGCTGAGAATCAACAAAACTAAATGCTTCCTCCCTTTGTTTTCTTCCCTTTTAGAAATTAGGAGGGAATCCGTGAAACCTCACAGATTGTTTTTTACAGAAGCCGACTAACCCAGTGAAAATAAATGCATGCACACTTTTTTTGTCCTATTGTAGAAAATCATTATTGTGACAATGTTTTACAGATAGTGAGAATGTTAAAATACAGGTTTCAATCCATAACACCAACATCTCTAAATCAAATGGACTGACTTTGTGATGACAGAATTAAAAGTTGTCAGTAGTATGCACAATGCTATGAAAAAAAACCCTTTTCTTCTCCCAGATTGCTCTGTTTTTGTTACATACAAAATGTTTCAACTCACAAACATTTGTTGACACAAAAATTAAGATGTATTGTTGGCAAAAGATAAATCAAAGGTCCACCATCTTGGTGTTACAACAGCCCTCACTGTGGTTCAACAAAGTCCTAAAACCTTAGAAATTGTTTCTGTATCTTTGATAGTTGTCAATTACTTTTTTCCCATCTAATCTTGAATTTCTTTGGATTTTGCATAGCAATTATAGATTGGAAAATTATGAGTTTGCTCCATGTTTAAGCAATAAGAAAAGAAAATATGAGATTCATCTGCTCTCCTATTTTCATGCATCATAGTTAATGTTGAGGAAATTTGCAAACTGCTGTTTAACTTTACCTGCTGCAGCATGCGTTTGGTCTTCAAATCGTTGGCACCAACCGACATTTCCAGAGACATGATATCCTGCAGATTCCAGAGAAAGTAGGATGTGTCTGTGTAGGACTGAACTATATCCACAAAGGTGTCGTAGCCTGGCATCAAGCTGGTGATTACAGCAAATTCTGCCCAGTCATACTCCTCCAAGATCTGACAAAGACATGTAAAGGTAAAGGCGGAAAATTACAAATATGATTTGCAGTCTACTGACTGACTTCCACCCCCCCATTACTCTTTATGAAATAGATCAACCTCAGTTAGATTAGCAGGACATCTGTACATATGACTATGATTGCAAGGCACTGTAATTGTTCCTTTTGGACCAAATGGTGGGATCTAGCTGTTTTACATGCTTTAGAATTACTAAATTGTTTCATAATTTCCCAACTGATTTGCTTTCAAGTTTGGCAATATGAGCTACAACTCGACAAATAATTATGTCCTGCATGATTTTCCATAAGTGTTTATATGACAAAAGTTGCTGAAAATATTCTGCCCATGTGAACAAGGTGAAATTAGGGTCCGACAGATTTTACTGGGATAGTCCGATTGACTTGGAAACATGTTTCACAATGACGTTACCAAGTCCCAAGAGAACATTTTCAATCTGCCATAAATCCAGATTGGACTGGTTTGTGGAAATTGGGCCAGAACTTCAAATCAGGGATTCCCCACAGGCTCTTGGGATGTCCTTTCATGGTGTTAATCGGCCTGTGAAGGCCCCAGGAGTCATGATTGACCCTTTAATTAATTGTTATGATAACCCTTTTCTTTCTCAAGGGTAGAAAAGAAATTTGGCTGATTGATTTTCGTACCTTGAACATGCAGATGACCTGCTGCTCCAAAGAAGCTCCCATCTGTAGAAAGGAGGATCCTTCAGCCTGTAAAAACAAACAAAATGTACTGATACAGTTCTATGAGTTATCATGAATGCTATCATTTCTCATGTTCTTTTGACTGGACTCCATCGTAAGGCTACAGTGAGTAATTTGACAGCCTTGTATTATGTCCAGAATAAAGAGGTTGACAAAAGTTCAAGAAAATACCATTAATGAATCTGAGCCATATTTTAAATGTTGATCTTAGATGAATTAGGTCAGTAATTGAACAATGTTCTAAACACACAAAGTGCCCTCCAGCAGTAATGATACAAATACAAGTGATGCTTTACATAATAAACTTTTGCTATGAATATAAATATTACATTTTGCATATTTATTGACACATTCGTTTTATAGAAGCCTAGGATTTTTCATTTTCCGCCTCAGTCTGGTGCAAGTGTGTTTAAAGCGCAAACACTCCGTTCTGCTGCTCTCTTTCTGTCAAAAAGGGGAGGTCCAATGTTGTTCATGTCCATGTGTTTGCATACATTTGCATACCGACTCAGAGTGCATTGACAGGGGAGCGCTTGTTAAACACATTTAACAAGCTTCAGCGTAAAAATGGCAACAAGAGTGAGGGGAGGAGAAATAAATGACAAAGTGGAAACATGACAAGGACAAATCATGAAGCATGAATCATGTGTATTCTTGTCATCCAGCAGTCAGAACCGAAGACACTTTGACAAACAGGGGTCCTTCTAGAAAGTTTTCTAAAGAGGGTATAAGATGGACCCACTGGTGGCTCGACAAAAAATTCAATTAACTTTTTAAAAAAATATTTATGATGATGTATTTTGAAGTGCTTAATATTATAGTATGATTAACTGTTTATCACATACAGGCCCTGACAAAAATATTAGTAGTTAATATGGGTTAGTATTATTGAAGCCCAAGGAACACAGCAGATAGATCACATAGAACACTGAGGGCTGAGGCTATAAAATAAACCTAAAATGTACTTTTAGGTACATTTGATATTTGTTTTGTGGACATCACTGGCTCAATTGTTCTTTACAGGTCAAGACAAATTTCCCCAGCGGAGCCAATAAAATAATCTTCCTGTAGTCTATCAATCTAAGAAATGTTGCATTCCTATTCATTCAAAAATATTATGCCTATATGGTGTTAAGAGGACAAGCAAATAGGAAGAATCATTTTGTCATGTAAAGGAAGAACATAAAACCGAGTCGTAATTAATCAGATTTTCACCTTTTACAAAAAAAGTTAGGTCATTCGTAATTGTTGTTTGAGCAGATATGTTTTCATAGTGCAAACATGAATTACCCAAATCACGTCAAGATTTCAAAGCAGGTAGTGCTGATGAAATGTTTTGAATCTCTCAAGAATTTTACATCTTGATTTTTTTCAGAATCATTTAGAAGAATTTTTTTTAATCCCATCATATTAAAAAAAATACAACTGTGTACACTGTATGAAAATATAAAGCATACTGTAGATATACTATTTTTATTGCTTCTGAAAATTCAGAATTATGTGCAATGAGATTGCCATGTATTCAAACAATTTGCAAAAGCTGAATTGGGTATAGTGAAGACTTGGTACACTTCATAACATTTGAATTAAGGTAAACAAGCTTCATTTGGTTGAAATCTATTTAAATAAAAAGCTACATCCTCAAGTCTTTCTCATGCTGAAATTATTTGACCTCTTTTCTCTGGGAGTTTGTTCTGTTTTGTTCAGACATGGGACTCAGATTTGTAGTATCAGTGAACATCTATTTTAAAGCCCGATTCAGAGAGACTTGGGTCACTGCCTGACTTTGTTAGAGTTGTCTCACAGCCAGCTGTATATTTTCTGGTGGCATAATTTTTAATCCATTTTCTCCCTAGTCTGGACCAGTCTGATTATCATTTCGCTACTGCAGAAAAACACATCTGCATGATTCAGTGTGGAAAGTCATTCATGTTGGAACATGCCCTTCAAAAATGCACTTAGACAGTCGTATGTCCATGCAGTGAATAAGGCCAGAGCTATCTGAGCATACTGGCAAAACTGATGTAAAGAAGAGAAGGTAAAGATATGGAAGTATCCAAAGTCTGCGCTTCGTATGAGGATTCAGGATAGAGGTTATTTCTCAGCATTGACCTTTTCACCTTCAGACTCACTGACCTAATGAAGAAACGGGGTGGTGGGATGTAATTGGATGAAGTGACAGTGAAGACGTTTGCCAATTAATTATGAGGCATCAATGAGGAATCTATTTTTTGTGCTGGTGAGATGGAAAAGAAAGGGAAAGAGGGGAAAAATAAAAGCAACGATGTAGGTAGCACAGCAAAGAGGGGCTGAATACAAATCCATGCCACACTTTTCAGCTCTTTAATTTTAAAAACATTTGAAAATGATATGCTATTTCCTTTCAACTTTCCAGTCACACAGTACTTTGTCACATAAAATCTCTGTAATATACAGTTTATTCTATAGTTGTAATATGACAAAACATGAAAAAGTTCAAGGATTCGAGATTAAGAAAAAAATAATAAGTTAAGCTGTGTTCAGGGTTATTGCAAAGAGTCTAGACACTTTGTGTTAATTTCAATAAATTTATAAAAAAATATTCTCAATGAGTTAGTTTTTTTTAACTCAGTTCTCTTTTGTGTGTTTTAATATTACAGTACTACAGAATTAAAAGTGACATTTGGAAAACTTTGAATTCTCTTAAAAGAAATATGTCTCACTGTCTAGACTCTAGACAATCTATCCCAGCCTCTACCTCAAAGTTAACAGAGTTTGGGGATCTAAGCAGGCTAATGTTGCTGCAGAGCAGGAGCAGGTCTGTGATGTAACAAGGTGTAAGAGCATGCAGGGCACTGACAAGTTTTCATTTTCTGAATTTGATTTGTTAACAGCCAGCTGGTGTAAGAAGATGAAGATCAATGTAACACAGTCTTCTTTATAATACTGAACATGTGTTTGTTCTATGAATCAAATACAGAAATATATGAAGAAGTCGTAAACGTATGTTTAAGAAAGAATGCATCGGAGAAGAAGTTAAGCCATGGAGCACCCCTAAGGACGAGGTCTCAGATCTTTTCTGTCTGTTCGTGTCTCATAGGTGACTACCTGTCATCGCTCCCTTCTGTTGATTTTCTCTTTCCCACAGTTGAGAGCTTCTACAAAGCCCAAGAGAGCGCCGCAGCCTGAGGACTACCACAGGAATATCAGAGCGAGACTCTTCCTCGTTGAATTTCCACAAGCTTTATCTCTGTCTGAGTTTGTTTTGAGGCTCACCTTCACAGACAAAGTGGCAACCAGACCACTGACTGGGGTTTGCGTCAAAATAGCTCATAAAAATAGCAGAACACAGGCATGTCAGGCTGTTACGAAATAAATAAAAAATGGATTGGCAGCTGGAGTTCACTGTAGTGCCCTACTTCAGCTGACATATGAGAAAACTGCTGAGGTGCATCATTTTAATGGCTATTAGATATGTTTGAGGTTTTTACACCAAATATTAATCTGATAAAACCTTTTGTCTGCTCGCTTTTATGTCTATCTAATTAAAGCAAAAGTCAGACTTATTTCAGGATTTTCGGTTGTGGATTCTAATAGGAATTACAACAAAGTGACCTTCTTTTCCACTTCTGCCTCTCACAGGAGCACATCCACATGAAGAAACAAGAGTTCGCCCTCCGCTCCTCTCATCTATCCCTCCCAGCCGTCGTGTTGCCGCCACCTTGGCAGCACGGCTGTCACACGCAGGCGTAATTAGCAGTCTTACTGCAGGAGCGTATGGTAATGTGACAGGAAGACCGTGGACATGGTGGCTGCTCACATACTCCTTCCCCCCCAGGGGGGTAGCTTTGTGCTGTCGAACTTCAGGCAGATCTTTTTTGCAATTGACTGCATTGATCCGTTTGTGATTTTCAGGAAATAAAACTGCGATTGCTTTCGGTAAACTGGGTCACCAACATTTCAAGAAGCTCCGCTTCGTAGATAGAGAAGCAGAGGTTTACAATAACCATTACAAAAAATCTTTGCCAGACCCAGCATTATATTTTGTGCTTTTTTTTTTTATTTAAATTTATCTATTTCATCTGTAGAAGTTGTAATTTACCATAGAGTGTTTCTCTAGATAAGTTTACACATTTTCTCTCCATATCACTTTACTCAGCCTTCTGACTTCCTTATGTAAATGTGGAAAACTTAATGGTTGCTGTAATTTGCAAACTCCTGGTGGAACTGCGAGTCTGCAAAAGGCTATAATACAAACTACTTCTCAGTGCAACACTCTAAAGAAGAGTTGTAAACGGCATTGTAAAGGAACCCTGTTGAGATGACATTCTGAAGATACTTAAAGAGACAGACACCCAATTTCAAATTGTATAGTTACATTTTGTTTAAGTTAAATTTGATATGTCCAGCATTTTAATAACAACTGAAGGTGACATGGTTAATTCACTGTGCTATAAATTACACTATGTACCTGGAAAACACCGTACATTATACTGCAGGCCACCGCTTTAACAATACATACATAATCATATTACTTGAACTTTTTGTTACATTACAACCACAAATGTAAATGTAAATGTATTTTTCTGGTATTTTTGGTATTTCTTTGTATTTTCTGACAATAGACAAAGTAGTGGAGGGAAAGTTTTAAAGACATTTTACAAGTTAAGTTATGAAGGGTGCTGTGTTTCAATGTTTTTGAAGCACAGCACCCTTCCAAAATATTATTGCACCTTTTCATGCAATAATAACAGTAAGTCATTTGTAATTCTTGCCAGAATACAGTTTCAAAAGTATTAGGTTATAGTTTCTTAAAATGCTTAAGCATCAAAGTGATACAAATTTGGTTGTGACTGATTAAAAAAATGGAGGGATGTGTGTTCAGGTGACTTTTGACATCTGACCTTTTAAATATACAAAACCACAATGCCTGACTCCATGCATACGCCATTACATTACCAGTACGACTGACAACTTTATTAAACTTACGAGAGGCCAGCTGTCACGCTTAGGGGTGACTTGGCCATTACCGTAGTTTCTTGCTTCCAGTGGGAACGCTGTGCAGCGGCTCCAATTTTTTTCATGACCTCTTTATGAAGCCTCTGCTTTCTGAATCATGAGGGCAGGGAAGAGCCAAAATGAACGGGGGATTGAATTGAAGACAATCGAGAACAGAAGGTTAAACAGAGAAAGCAGGTCAGTTTGGCCAGGTAAACAAACTGACAACCCCCTCAAAAAAGAAACAAACACCATAATCAAGTGAGAGATGTCTAGATCCTTGAACCAGTGCAATCCAACATCTCAAGTTCAGTGTGACCTTCAAATGTAGTTAGCTCTTACATTTGTCCCTGAAGCATCATGGCCTCTGCTAGCAGATACTGTACTAATAGTAACCTTGTTTATGCTCAGTTTTATAATCACAACAACAAGTAAATTTTAATAACTTTTACTGAAGCACAGATATTTAATACTGCTTTATTATTTTTAAAATGTGGTTAACAGCAAAGGTTGATCTTTCCTTTAATATAATAATAATAAGAAAGAAGAGGGCTAAAGCCATGTTGTATTTTATCCATTAATCTAACTGGCTAGATCATAGAGAAATAATCACAGAAACAGTTAAGATGCCCATGATAATTAGAGAGGAGCTGTAGAGATGCAAAGCTCGGGATTTGGAATTTATTGACAAGACAACTAGTTGTGTGCTCAACAAATTCGGCCTTCATGGAGAGAAAGCAACAGAAAAGCCATTCTTGAAACGAGTAAATTATGAGACCCATTTTCAACCTGCCTCAACCGAATCAGGGGACAAAGCAAACATAAATATGAAGTGATCCGGTGAAATAAAACCAATACAAAACTTTTCAACTTCCCTGTAAAATACGTTGTAGAAAACAATCACTGCACGTCATCCTTATGACACACTCCCTATGGTGAAACATCATGGAGGCAGCGGCATACTTTGTGGTTGTTTTCTTGATAGTTGAAAGCAGATGGAGCAACATTTCAATTCTTGAAAACTTTTTACAGGCTGCAGAATTCAGGACTGGGGTGGTGGTTTGTTGCACTTCCAGCAGAATATAAATCATAAACGTACAACCAGATATTCAAAGTAAAGCATGCTCATTTATAAAAATGGCCAAGTCAAAGTAGAGACCTATAGTGAATAGAGTAACTGTGGAAAAACTAACCTGGATACCTTTATACAGTAGATTATGCTTGTTTTCCATTATCCTCTACTTTGTTTAGGTCCAAAAGGGTCTACCTTTTCAAGATATTGTAATATTAGAGCGTTTGAAGAGTGCTGCCATAATTTATCCAACTGTGGAATATTTTAGCAGTAAAAAGAAAGCTTTGTTTTACATGCTTAGGTTTCTTCTTGTTTTCTTTATAACTCCGATGATGACCACACATCTGGAGGCAGCACCCTCTAAAGATCACCCAACACACTACCAGGACTGCCAACTAAGAGCAGAGAAACTGAAGGAGAAAATTTATCCAGGCTATGATTTCCAACTCCTTCGAGAGGCGCTTGTTTTTTCCTCTTTCCTCGCAGGGCTCATTGAACAGCCTTTATGCCTTTTTCTCAGCCATTCCTCACGCTTTCTCATTTCCTCCTCCTGGCTCCTGCTTGATGTATGTACTGGATGACAAAGGACACACTTCCTCTCCTCCCTTCAATCTTTTCATCTTTGTCTCATTCCCACCTTCCTTGTTGTTAGCAATAGAAAGAGATCATTGAGACAGCAACCATAAATAGGCGGCCCGGCCGGCTGCCGCTTCTTTTTAAACCATCATCAAAGGCATTCATCATCATCAGGCTATTGATAATTAAGTGGCATTGAGCTCTTTTATCCCTTAAGAGAATCATGCGCTCATGCATGCATCTTTCTTCATCTAATCCACCTGCCCCATTGAGCCAGACACTGCTGATAAGCTTTTTTCTTCCTAATGACAAACCAATGTACAAGGAAGAAAAATACAGTAAAGGTGAGAGTGTACAGGGATGAGTGAGGTCCTACACAGAGAGCTGTCTCTAAACACTGTGAAATCTTAAGAAAAATAGTATCACCAGGGCCATGGATAAACTCTGCGTCTGTTTGCTGCTGCTCTCACTTTGAGAGAATAATTAAATGATCAAGACTTAAACGAGTCCCAAAATAATAGTTATAAAAACATGGCAGACATTATGTAGGAGTGACAAACTATATAAAAATATTTAGAACCCTAGAAGAAAGTAATGCTACATGTTCACCCAGGTATCCAGGATCCAGGCCATGTGAAAAAAACATCAGCCAGGTGCTGCTAATCAAATGGATTTGATCACCAGTAAGAAAACTTCAAAGTAGGAGAGTCGGTTTTGCTAGTAAGGAGCATCCAAATGTGTGTTAGTAGTACAATGCAAATCAGGATATATATTGGCAATAATGCAAATAATCTGTTGATGCCCATTAACTTGGGAGGGCTATGAAGCCATTTTTATAGCTTGCTAGATGTCAAAGCTTTCGACAGAACTCAAACAAATTTGACAAGTATATCTTGTTTGGAAGGACTGTCCTGTAGAAAGATGAGACAAAGCACAAATATTCATATTTAATCTGTTCTTGTATGGTTCCACATCATGCCAGAGAGTTATTTTCTGCTGGCACTCTGTCTGGTTGCCACAACGGCAGATTGCAACGGTGTGACATCAGTATACCAATTAATGCTCCGTCCCACATACTTCATTTGAAGTCAAAAAGTCAACACACAGTCATGTGCTTCTTGGTCATTTGTATTC
Source organism: Alfaro cultratus (assembly GCA_903066825.1). Lineage (NCBI taxonomy): Eukaryota > Metazoa > Chordata > Actinopteri > Cyprinodontiformes > Poeciliidae > Alfaro > Alfaro cultratus. The sequence continues at coordinate 26,440 of CAEFZX010012932.1, read as the reverse complement.
TGACAAAGGTGCAGATCACCTGAGGGACACACCTCCTACTTCTGTATATGTCACGCCGCTACCTGCCAGTCTTCTCCCTCCCTTCCTGCATCTTCTAGTTTGCTTTTACAATATGGTAACAAAGAGGGGACCACACTTTTCTGCAAACAGCCTCCCCCGTGTGCAACAATGCGGATATTTCCAACCAGGATATTTTAGCCAGTTGACAATTTTGGTAGTTATTTAGTGAAGAATCATACAAATAAACGCTCCTCAAAAGTATTTATGTTTCCTGCATAGACAAAAACTGGATGGTGGAAGTGAACTAGATGAGGACAAATATTAACATTGATGTTCTAGTCCATGTCTGGATTAAACACGGCAACAAACTTCTGACCAATAACATAACACTTTTAACAGAGCTCTGTCAAAATAGTTCGACCCGGGCATAATGTCATGAAAATGCACAGGGAGAACCTGCAGGAAGAGGCCAGGTCGGGATTCAAACTCAGGACCTTCTTGCTTCAAAGCAATACTGCTACCAACTGGACGACTGTGAAGTCATATATCAAAGTATTCTGAATCCAAATGTAAAATTATGGGCAATTATTGCAAAAAGAGCTACAAATATATTACAGCTTAAATATAAAACAAATGAGTCAAGGCCACCTTTTCAAAGTCCAGATCTCAACTTGACATTTAAAGATAAATGGGCTGAAATTCATGTACAGTGCAAGATTCTGATGGACAAGTAATATTAATTTCTGTTAAAGGTTGTACTACAAGTTGCTTTAGTCCAAGTGTGTCTTTAGTTTGTTTTTATTACAGAACTGTAATGACAGTTATTGAAACTTTATTTTTCATTGGCCATAGAGAAGATGCAGCCAAAGATGGCAGACTGAATGAACAAAAAGGCTGTAGACTCCTGATCAGCACATGTTTTACAATTCCCGATTTTCAAGGGATCACAGAGGAGTGTGGGCCTCTGGCATATTTCTAGAGCATGCCGTAAAGAGTTTAGCAACTGCATAAAGATGAACTTACTTAAATCATTTGTCAAAGACTTTTTGGAAGAATAAAGAATCTACAAATTCAAACGACACAAATTAAGAGGGGAGGTGAACAAAACTGAAATAGAAAACATAAAAGAAGTGTGAGAATGAGGATGATTGTTTCCCTCACAAAAGAGAGGAGGGAGACTTATCAGTGAGACAGTAAAACGCTGCCTGCAGGCAGCTGTCAGCCAAGCTTCATCGGAGCATCTTTCTCCTCTCTCAGCCTCTAACTCACTCACTCACTCTGCCTTTCCCACTTTGCCATCAGAATACAGTAAATCAATCAACCCCCTGCAGCTCCGATGCCTCCTGTTTAATATCCATATATAACTTGACATCTGTGGATAACTTTTGATTAACAGGAAGCTGGTGACTACAACACAGTTTTAAAAATTATTTACAGGCGCACAGCTACACTTCTGCTCAGTGTGGAATCCTCACTGGTGGATAGGTGTGAGAAAAAATACTTTGCCTTGCCTCTCTGCGTGTGTGTGTGTGTTGTGTGTGTGTGTGTGTGTGTGTGTGTGTGTGGGTGTGTGTGTGTGTGTGTGTGTGTGTGTGTGTCTTCTCATGTGTGACAGGGTTTATTTGCATGTGCTTCTCTATGTGAGAGCTGGCTGTATAAATACGAGGTGCTCAAATGTGGCAGTTCAAGCAACTAAGGAAAAAGGGCAGACGAGCGGAAAGTGGGAGAAGAAGGGATGAATCCATTTTCCTGATTCAAAGTAGAGACAAAACAAAGATTAAAAATCCATCTGGTGTCATCAATCTTTTTTTTTACAATAACTACACAGCTCACTGCTTTGCACCTCTATTCATCAAGGAGATACAAGCTACATCGAAGCAGAAAAAAACCTGCCGCTCTTCTTGTACATCGGGATGATTGATTGAAGGCAAGATCGCCTCTTAAAGTCGTCTATCTATGCAAAGTTTTGTTGCCAACAACTTCGACTTCTTCCCAGGCAGGGATTAAACGAGCTAACGAGGGTCGAAGGCTGATCTTTCACACGTCTATTGCTCATATCCAAATATTTGCATGCAGCAAGTCTCTTGCCAAAGTAGTTTTCACCACTCTGACCTACATAAGTTGTTCTAAAGTGAACAATGTCAATGCAAAGAGATTCTAAGACAGGAGTCTGTGAAGAGCAAGCACAGCTTCTGACATGTTTACACATTACACCAAAACACAAACACGCCATATATTTTCATCATTTTTGCATGCTCTTTTAAAACAAGATCAGTAGTGGAGACTATTCGCCAGCTTGAATATCTATATCATTCTCGGACGTCATGTCAGTGTAGTGACAGTACCTTGTATGGAATAACAACTGCGGAGCCACCACTGATGCCCACAATTGGCAGAGCTGTCTGTGTGGAGAGGAAGTCCAAGATTTGTGCCACTTCTGCCACCTGAGGAAACAGATGGAAATCAGCTTTAAGACTTCAGGAAGAGAAACTGAAACATTTTTATAAGAAAAAAAAAATCCAGAGATATTTGAAACTAGTGTAAGCAGATTTAAAATCATTTTAGGTCTGATGAAGAAACACACATGGAGCCCAGGAATCATAAAAAGTAAAGGTGGCATCAACATTTAGAAAATGAGCCATAATACATCTTCATGGGAGACTTTTAATCTCTTGAGAAATGGTTCAAACTAGAGCTGCACAGTTGCTCCATTGTTGCCTTGAAGCTAGAGAGATTTGAGGTCAACACCTGACTGGGATTTTCTGTGCGGAGTTTCCATGATCTCGAGATAATTTGATTTCCTCCCACAGTGCAAAAAGATTACTTTGAACTGACTCTAGGCATGTCAACGGTTGTGTCTCTGTGGTATCCTGAAATGAACTGGTACACTCAGGCTGTACCCCAGCTCTTGCTCATTGACTCCTGGAGAGCAGATTAAGAGCATTTGTGATTAGCTAAATTGATTAACAGCCAGGAATCCAATCATACACTCACAACCAAAAGAAACAAACTGGAATTTGGTGCTTATGCCTTGTAGGTGGGTGCTGGTAATTTTTCCCATTTCTCCATTTTATATCTTCGTGGTTTAGGTCGTCTCCTACAAGTTGGGTACAAAACAACCAAAGGTGCCATCTGCCATGGGACATTTTGCTCAGACAAAGCATAGAATTAAGCAAAATGGGGTGATAAATCAGAGAAGGGACAACTATGCCCAAGACATTACCGATACTTCATAAAATTTGAGCTTGCATCAAACTTGGTGATTCTGATGTTAAATTTCCTATTGCCTAGGCGAAACAGCAATAGAAAATTGGTGGATGTCTCAAAATCATAAGAAGAACAAGTTGTGAAATTATACACTCACTAACAAATGAAATAGACTTGATGATGCTTTGTAGATAGTTTCACCATTTTACACATTTGTAGTTTTGGCTGTTTTGTGCCCAGCTTTTCCATGATGGCAGGCATGCTACAAGTAGGAGTCTGCCAGGCATCGTTTTGTACTGATTGTCAAGTCCAACCCATCATAACCTAAACCCTAACCCTAATCCATCAACCATGTAATGTATATTTCAGTAACCTACTTATCTCCCTATGGTCTACTCATGGCCCACTGTAAGTAAATGTTAAGTGACTTCAATAAATAACTTCTACCAGCAGAAGGTTGCCTTCAAAGAATTTAATCAAATGCTTGAATGGAGTTTGGACTTTTGGGTTTGCATGAGGCTAGGTGCTTGCATTTTGCCACTGCCAAGAATGGGAGGTAGACACTTTGGGAAGGTGTGTGGGTGCCCTCAAGTTCTTTGCTGGTTCCAAAACTGGGCCATGGTGATTTTTCTTCTCTTAATGCTCCATTAAGTGCTTATGTCCTCCAGTACTCATTTCAGAAAATGACAATAAGATGAACTGCTGCGATAGCTAGTATTAGTCTGAATTATCTCTTGCATTATGTCAAATTAAAGAGCATTTTTAATCTATGCATTTGAGGTTATTTCTGAATGTGTGATTATATTATAAAATGTGCTGGTAACAGTTGTCATACCAGCCCTGTAAAATATTAAAAGCAGAAAATGGGATGGACTTAGAGGTGTATGGGTTGTTTTTTTGTTGTTGTTGTTTGGTTTTTTTTACCCTGGCCACACTGCTAATGTGAAAGTTTGCCAAGTTGAAGAGTCTCCAGTTTCCTTTTCAGTTTGTTATAAAGGTACAAGAACTGAACAAGATTAAGTAGAAATCAGTTCATTATTTAAGGGTCATTACCTTTACAAGAATACTTTTACAAGGTACTATATTGAGCCAGTCCTGAAAATAAAGCCATATGGCATCAGTTCATTGTGATGTCCTCTTTAAAACATGTATCTTTTACACTTTTATTCCATCTAATTGTCAGTTAGCTTGTTTTTAGAGAGGTTTTGGTTTATCTTTCTATGTTGTGCATCTAGTTTTGTGGATAACTAGATAAATAAAAGATCAATACAACATTTTTTTGCTGTGTTGTTCTTCCTTTATGCAGAGTTACTCAAATACAGTATATTTCCTTATCAGGGAGATCAGTGTAACTCCCAGGATCTACATGTATGGATTCAACTTCTGTATACTTTTTTAAAGTTTGCAAACTGAGGCTGAATTTGTGCTGATCACACCTCAAAGTCTTTCCTACATCTGACTCAACAAAACTTTTTATTTATTTTTTTCCCCAGCAGTACGTCACCATTTAAGGGAACTAAATCTTCTTGAATTGAGTTAAATGGAGGCTTTGGTTGGCATTTCTAGGAATCCTATAAGCATTTTCCTCTGAAATGCTTCAGACCTCAACTTGACCTCCATAGATCCTTAATTACATCATGACCAGAGAAAATAGCTTCTTATAAGTGCTTTGCTGTAGTTGTGGGTTGTGGTTGGTCTGATTGTTTGCATTGAATGAGTGTTTCTACCATAAAAATAACATTTATATGAGGAATTTGTTTGACATCAACCCAGAGAATATTTCTGTTAATTTTATAAGTAAAGTTAAACTCTTTTTTTGAAACTACAAACCTCGCCACAAGTGCTTTTTATTTTTAGTGACATTCATTTTCTTGAGTTATGATGCAAGAGTAGCCACGATTGTTAAAAGTAGATTTTGTCTTTCTTTTTTTACAAAAGTACATTGAGAATTTACATTTATCAAATGAGTTTGTCTGCAGGAAGTGATCAGATTTGTTTGACTGAAAAAATAGGGTTGCAAAGCAATAAATTTGTACTTCCTTCTTTTAAAGGAAGAAGTTGTTCCACTTGCTCCAATTTTGAGACACCTATGGTCCACACCATAAATAAGCTGGTTGTCTCAAGAAAAAGAAAGCTGTTTGTCTCATGGCAATGGCAGGAATCTCTTATGATCTTCATATAAAAAACTGTGCTTAAATTTTGAGTTAGAAAACTGCTTATTGTTAAAACAAAATCTGTTGGGTTTGTCTTTTGAGTATAATTGCTGAGTTTCTCCATGTTTTAGACTTGCTAATCCCTTTTTTTTTTGCTCTACAAAGCTTCCTCTAGCTAGTGTTGGAGGGAACCTTCACCACTTTTCTTGTTGAGGTAGTGACTGGAGTTCAGGAGTTATCCCAAGGGTTTTCTTAGCTGACTCTGGGATCACAGCTTACTAAGGGGCTTTGACAAAGTATAGGTTTTAGGTCCAATATGATTGCAGTCTCTTGGTTGTTGATGCGTAAGAATGGGTCACTGGTGTGTGTTAGCATTCTGGCAGTCACTGGCAGGTTCCCAGTGTAGATTTGTGTTGCTTGGCTTTTGTGTATGGTATACGTTATTTAAATTGTTTTGATTGATTGATTGATTTTGCACTCTATGGTAAAGTTAGATATAATAGACAAAAAAGCTTTTACCTGAGCATCTGCACCTGAGCCCACATCATCCTCAAACACCACCCCATGCAGCTTCTCCGTTGCCATCGTGTCGCAGAGATGTGTTAGCAGGTCCCGGGGGTTGGTGTCGTTGACGAGCACGGTCACAGGGCTAACTACCACTGGCAGATCGACAAAGTTCTCCCCACTAAGACGTCCCCTGACCTCACTCTGATAGCTGGAGCCACTGAACACTACTGCCACGTTAATGGACGAGTGGACAAGTAGTGGTCGAGCCTGCAGTGGGGGCAAAAGCAGGACAAGCAGGAACAGTGGAGGCCAAAGAGAGTGAGGAGGAGGAGGTCTCCTAGGTATGGCCATGTTGGCAGCCTACTGCCTGTAAAGGAGAGGAAGAGGAAGAGGGAGGGAAGCAAAAAGAGCAACCGTCACACATTCAAGCTGCGTTACAATTCGGACGTTTCTGACATAAATCCTAATCCATCCCTATACATTCAACCCTTATTTCTCTCGTCTCTTTGACCCTTTTGTATGACAGCATTAGCCTCGAATTTAGACTCTTGTGTCATCATGAAATCTGCACATGTATGTGTGTCAGAGTCAGTGTGCATGTAATCCTCCATAATCCAACCCCCAGTGTCATGACTGTAATCACCTCTTCATCTCTACACATCTCTGATTCAGCACACGCATACACACGCCTACACACGCATACACACACAAAGACAGGATGCCAGAATTATTGCACAGGTTCTCAATCCTCATCACTGAGATTCCATTACATTACGATACTTCAGACAGAATCTCTCCACATGGTGTGATTTCATCAGTCTGCCGTCAGAAGCACTCAAAGTGACAACTTGACTCAAACAAGTACATTCAGAGCCTCATTAGACAATGTCTGGCTGTGTTAATCAACTTAGTCAATTTTGATAACATTTTGGTTCATATTTATGAATGTGGTCATCGACATCGAAACAACCTCAAATAAAAAAAGCTGAAATGAATTAAAACAGAAATGCAAACTGAGATTACACCCACAATTGTATCGAAAACAGTAAAATCTAAATATTATGCATAAAAGTTACAATCTGAGTCGGTTTTATTACTGCTCCACAAGGGACTACAAAAACTGCTTGTTGTTCATCATTTGTGGTTGTTCTGTTTCTAAAGGATTCAGCAGTTGTGTAGTGTACAACAACACACCAGATTTGACCACTTGTTTTCATTAAGTTGTTTCAAAAATATCTTTGGCATGAAATGGGTCCAGTTACTGCATCATATTGCCACAATAAAACGATAAACTCTTGTACGACCAAAATTCTAAATAGGCCAGTTGGATTTCTTTCTTTCTTTCAGTCTTTTTTCCAAATAACTTCTATTTAAAGGCTTCGGCAGACATTAAGTGCTAATGTGTGATTTTTGACTATGTGTTAACAGTTTAGAGGGCAAAACTAAAAGGCAATTCTTGTCTGAATTGATTTGATGGTAGAAAGAAGTTTAGGGTTAAGAAAATGGTACACTTTTACATGTAAGCTGGTTTGCTCTTCCCGTGCATGTTGTTGTTTCTTTTGATTCTCTGAATGTTTAATGAATTATATTTACACTATCAACAGCCTATTATCACAAAATTTTCAAGTGCAGGCTCTTCCACACTTTAATTTTTGTGACAGCAAGAAGAGCTTTTCTGTTTTTCTGCTGTATGCATTGGGTTTTCTCTGGGTTAATCCCATAGTCCAAAAATAACTAATGCTACGTTTCCTTTCTTAAGGAGTGAGTAAATCCATGCTTGATTTGAGTTTCTGTTATTCCTCTATTTTGGTTTGATTGATGACCTCAGACTTGTACAACTTCCCTATTAACCACTGGACATATATAAGTAGACAGATAACCTTTGACAACATTTGTACAATTTTTTTCTGTCGAAAATAATTTATTGAGCAACTGTTACTTTATATTGATGACCTTCACCACCTTTCTTGACCTTAGTAAGGGAACTACCACTGTTCAGTTTAACATGACTCGATTCTTTGATGCCACAGATGCCGAATGTTAGGGATTTTGACTCATCTATTCATTCTGACATAATCCTAGTGTGGACTTTATGCCTCTACAATAACATCATCCTAATTCCTGCTTGGTTGTCAATGTTGAAGAGACATAAATAGTGCTGCATGTGGGCGTGATTTTATGTAGATATTTTGCTACTTTTTCTAGTTGTTGTAGGGAAGGATTAGGGTTTGGATTTTTTTTATACAGTTTCTGTGATATCAAAAGAAAAGTGCTTGTTTTAGATCATTTGGTAACACTTTATTTGACGGGTTGTGAATAAGATCGTCATGACACCGTCATAAACATCTTATGACATAAACTTCATGAGTAAGAACATGAGTAAGTCATAAATATTTATGACTGTTGTCATAAAGTGTCATTCGGTAAATCATGACACTTTTAATACAAAGTTGACATTATTAAAAATTTCTTCGTTATGACAACTTGACATTAAATGATCTCACATAAATTTGTTATAAAAGTATTACTGATTAAACTTTAAGATTAATAACATAAAGCTACAGAATTTTTCAAGTTTAATCAGTAATACTTTTATAACAAATTTAGGTCAGATCATGATTTCTTGGTTAATGACAAGTTGTCAGAACAAAGATATTTTGAATAATGTCAACTTTGTATTAAAAGTGTCATGATTTACCGAATGACACTTTATGACAACTGTCATAAATATTCATGAAGACTTACTCATGTTCATGACAGGTGTTATGTCAGGTTTATGACGGTGTCATGACGATCTTATTCACAACCCGTCAAATAAAGTGTTACCGATAATTTATTCAGTCTCTTGTCTTATCTCTGTTCCAGATCAAGATTAAAAGCTACATTTTCTGAGGCAAAATATATGATTGGATCTTATGCCAGCTGAGTAATTCTAACCATTGAGTAACATAAATGTTTTACATTTTACACTTGTTATACAAAGATCATACAAAAGAATAAGGCATCCAAACTAAAATATAATTACTAGAATAACAAAGTGTTTATAATATGGTCCAAAACCAGAGGACAAAAGGAAAACAAAAAAGGCAACAAAACCCAAAAATAATAAATGTAGTTTTTCTAACAAATCTGTTGAAAGTACAGGATTGTTTGGTGAAGTTGGTCAGTTTTGTAATCATCATTTCCATATTAATTTCCTTAACAATTCACACCTTCAGAATCTGCATATGAATTAGGCTCCTCTTATTAAAACGTTTGCTGTTTGAAGATCGAACCCTGTTTGTTGGAGCAGAACCTTTGAACCTTTGGTAAAAACAGGAGGGCTTTCATACAGCAAAGGATGGAAAGAAATAAGGGAGATCTTCAGGTACATGGGCATATTTAATAGGTAGGATGAGATAAACAGTGAGTCGGTGGCCATCAGAGACTCTCTGCTAATGAACAACAGCTCCCAGCTTTGATTCAAAGCAACACAGAGTTAAACACCAACCTGGCACACCAATCATTCATCTTAATAAGATTTTCAGCTCCTGGGATTTTGGAGTTCATATGAAGAAAGATACAATTTGAAACCTAGAACCAATCCATTGTTATCAGAAACAGCCGGATGTAAGCAAAAAGTCAATGGTCAAAGATTGTCTAATATGAGCAAAGTTTACAAATTGATGTTTTAAACTTTTTCACACTTTGCCTCAATACAATCCAAAATTTAATCAGGACTTTATATGGCATAAAATAAAAACTAGTGCATAATTATAAAGTGGAAGTAAAAATATACATTTTAAATTGTTCAAACTTTTTGAAACCTGAAATGTGTGATAGACATTTGGGCTCATGAATGAAATATAATGGAGCCAGTTTATATCTTATAGATAAGCAGAAACACATAATTTTAGCTCAGCCGAAAAACCGTGCTCCATGTAGAGGTACGGTTTACACAAGAGCTTTTAGGGGACAAAAATACACTGGTCAGTGTCAACTCAGAAGAGGAAAAGACGAGAAGAAAGAAAATCTAAGCATGAACTTCCTCCACCTGATTTTTTAAAAGAAACCTTTTGTTGTTTTTCTCATTCCACAAATAATATGACCAGCAGACAGTACAAACATCATACACACAAAGATCTGTATGTAGACATCAACAGAGAGTAACAAGCCCTAGCGGACTGGATGGGATGATGAAAATTATGTCACTCAGGGTTTGATGTTGAATGGACAGCAAAGTGAACTAGGAGATGTAAATTGGGCCTACAGGTGGTTTGAATACTTTAGCAAGGCAATGCAAATGAACTGAAAAGCATACTCTTGGTTTGACTATTGCAACATGGAAAACAATTTTTGATCTTTTGATTTGTGTCATTGATTCAGTAAAGACAGGGGGATTACAGTAGGAAATCCTTAACCTGGCTTGTGAGAGGATTTGTCATAAAAGACCAGTGGGGAAGAGGTTTATGAAAAGTGTTTGCAAAACGACAAGGACATTAAATGATTGGATGAACCATCTGTCTCCCACCATCTGTAATAAGCGAATATCAATCAATCAGGCCAATGAACAGGAACGAATGAACCACATCAAGTCCCTGTTGAGTAAAAAAAGAATATACAGTAAAGGTTTTAAACCATCACTGCCTTTGCTGCACATAGATGGACTTAAAACTAGACAGGATGGAATATGCTTTTGTAAAGATCTCCCAAAACTAATACAAATAGCTGCACTAGTTTTTAAGTCATTGCCTGAAGAGGAGATTAATCAAATTATGTCAACCAAAAAGCAAAAGGGACTATCTTACAGCAATAAATGCAACTTTACAGATCTCCCTTTCTATATTAAAATAAAGTTTAGTTTGATCTCATCTTTTTAGCCTAACAATACGGTTTATAGAACAAACAAAGCCTACATTTTTCATATTTTTGCATTGCACAAACAAGCTTGTTAAACCCTGGCCAGTGCCACAACACTTTAATCACTACACCCAGATTTCGGGCCTGATCTCTAGTTTCTAGTTGTAATAACCAAAGCTGTGTGCTGACTCTAACTCGTCTAATTCAAAATACCAAAGAAGAAGCATTTAAATGCAACAAGACAAACCAGAGAAAATGTAATAACTAAAGCATACAACTAATTATACTGATGATAAAACAAAATACCTGCTCAAGCAAGATCTATTTAAAGTAAGACTTAAGCATACCAGTGGGAATGTATCAAATTACTATAATTTCATCCTGAAATTAGTGAATCTTATTGTTTTTTTCTGTGTTTGAAACACAAAAATGAATCGAGACATGAATCATGTCCGACACAAACCACAGATACACAATCCTAGTAAAACACTGCTCATTTTTCAGTTACAAAAGTATAAAAATAACCTTATATTTGGATGAAAATTTAAAAAATAAATAAATAAACTACATCAACTCAGTGACACGAATATGAAAATCACCACAGTTAATTTTGAATATTAATTATTTGTTCATAAAGTGGCTATCATACACAGATTCTTAAGTACAGCTGATGAAATCAAAAGGAACAAATGATTTTTATGAAAAGACAAAGTTATGGCAAAAACACAGAAGGGAGGTGAGAAAGCAGAAAAGTGTTTACTGGGTGGACCATTTGACTGGATATCAGGTCAAGTGTTCATTTTGCTGTGTAATCTGATTGCATAGTGCAACATAACGGGGTCACAGATAAGCACTGTGTGTGGATGCAAGTGTAGAAAGTAGAAGTTTGCTCCAGATTGCTTGCAGTTACAACATCTTACAAGACACGAAATCCACACATAAACTGCACAGCTTGAAATTTTTCAATTTTAAAAGAGGAGACTAGTTTGTGAAACATGCAGGAAACACCTAAACACACACCAATTTGCCAACCTCATGGATGTTTGATTTCCTCATGTCCTGAAGTTATCAGCATCTACAGTGGTGTCAGCAAACTGCATCTGTCATATTTCCTGTTCTTATGGAGCTCATAATCATGCAGGATAATCCTAAATCTATACCTGCACTGGCATCAACAAGATTACAAAAATTGAGACTCATCCATAAAATGGAATAATGTATACAATCTGCACAGCTGCAAAATCAAGATTAGTCTCAAATCTGTTAAAAATCTGTAGACTTCTTAATATATTTTTGGTTTAACAGGGTTTTCTTTTCTTGGCTCTCACTGGTCCTTCCACTGATTAAAATATTGACCAGTCTTACGTCAACATAAAGATCAAAAATTGTCAATGGTATGATCAGTGTGTAAACTCATGGGAGTCATCCTGAAATGAGCAGAGAAGATGTAGCTAAAGGGATGAGCATCATCAGAGAATAATCTACATGTCTGCGTCGAACCGTGCTTTTATTTTTTTGCCTCTGATTTGAATACATTAATTGGGAAGAATGAATTAGTAGGCTTAGACTAACGCAACACACTGCCGTCTTCCCATCAACGTGCTGCTGCCACATCACTGTCAGCTGCATGAAACATCAGGAATCTCTGATGATGATTTATGGAGACTTGAGGTCTAAGAACTCCCAGTGAGAGCATTTATTCTGTGGCTGTCTTTTTAGAACGTATCCTGGAACTTCCCACCAGGCCTGGACCTGCCCTTCTTATATTCCTGGGGGCGAAGTCATACCGTGCGATTTTCAATCTAGTCAGGTGACTTAACTTCCTCACACTATAAACTATGTATCCCTCATGACTAGGAGTTTTAAAGTCCAAAATAGATTCATACAAAAGATCAATTTCATGCAACATAATAGTGTTCTCCAAACACAACCACAGATTCATCTGACTGGTCTTTATCAAGAAGTTACAGCTGTCTCCCAAGTTAGTCACTCTGTCAATCACTGACTTATCAGTCTATGATGTAATTAGCTCTGGGCGATTGCACTAAATTTGTTGAACTTTTTTAAAGGTTTTTTGGCCCTACTGACTTTTATTTATCAGCAGCTTGACAGGAAGAAGGGCAAACAGAGAGACGAGGACATGCAGTAAAAGGCCAGCATTGAATTCCTATTCAATGCTGGGAATTGAACCCGGCATTGTAGCCTCTGTATATGATGAATCCACTCTAACACTGAGCCTCTTGGTGCCTTGATCTTTTTGAACTACCAATTTTTCTACAAATTTTCTCTGTTCCTGAAGTCAGTTATCATATTTAATGCCCTACATTCTCCGTCCCGAAGGAAACCAAGACATCTTTTTTTACAGCAACACTGTCTAGCTCATTCTTGAGGTCCTAAAGTGTCCCCATGTCTAAAGGGCAGATATAGTCCCTCCTGCTGGCTCAATTCTGATTAGAAGGAGTACTGACTCCATTTTGACCTTATTTCCAAATGGGATTTTAGCTTTAAAGATAAACAAGTCTATTGTAGCGAAGCAAGAGCTGAACTCAAGGAAGAACTTTATTTACTGGGTTATGTCCAATCCCTACTAATAGTATTGAAATGTTGACCAAGGACAAGATTGACGATACAAGCAGCAGATCTCACACATAAACACACAGATGTCCGAAGGGGAATCTCATAAATTCTATTGAATTGAAACATTAGTTCAGAGCCAAAGATCGCTTTCTAATTTGCTACACATCACATTCAACAGGCTGCACCATTCTTTGTCCTTGGGAAACACCCAAAACACTGGAGTATCGGGCCAAAACAATCCAACATGATGAATATTATTCATTTGAGGTTTGAGTGGTCCTGACATCCTTCCAAGCGTACTAGATCACTCTTAACACACCTTACATGGAAGGAATACAAGATTATACTTAGAGCCATAACGGCTCTAAATATAGAGCTGTTACCTTTTTTCCATAAGGTAAAAAAATCAGCATAAAAATCTTGCTGCGTGAACCAAACTTAATCAGGAAGCTATGTGGATAGGGACTCTTGATGGCATAACGTTTTCTCTAGGTATTTAAATTTTTTGTCTGAGATTTTTTTTTTTTTACGTTGCAATTCTAACTTAAGGGACAGACTCAAAATTCAGACGTAAGCATAACAATGCTTTATTCCATGGTTTCCAATTTACTGTACTTTGTTTTAATATCCCATATCTACAGCAGTAGAACCCTAATAAATTCAAATTCATTTAACAAAGTCACTTGTTCATTTTCTTACTGCTTTTTTTCTGAGATTTCCAAAGTGACAGTCTGAAGAAATTGTGAGCCACTTGAGATATCTAAAAAAGGACTTCTGCACTTACGACACAAGTAAAATAAAATTATTTCTTTTTACATTTACTGCATTTACTGGCTATTAATAATCACTAAATTCAAGGATGCACACACACACACACACACACACACACACACACACACTCTGTATGCCTTTTAATGACTGTTTTAGCCAGACTTCTAGAGTCTCTGAGATTTTCATTGCTATAGATCTGAGTGGTGAAGGCCCAAGCCGATTTAGAAATCCTCTCACCTTGTCAACGTCAGTCATCCAGACGATAACGTCTGGCTCGCAACGATTTCCTGTAAAGCTGTCAAATCTTCATGTGTAAGAGGAGAAACCCCCCCTGGACAGACAGGGTTTCAGTGTTAGCACTTAAAATCCTAATTATGATAAATTCATGTGGCAGACGTTATGTGATATGTTTCATAATAAGCTCCACGGTTGAGCGTGACACATGTATTTATTCATATTGAGAGTTTAATTTATATTTGGAAGGTTGAGTAATGATGTTAAACGTATGCGAGCGGGAGGTTGTGAGAGCCGTACGTCAGCTGGTCTCCATCAAGTCATGGCTGGATGAAAGTGCAAAAAATAAAAGAAAGAAAATGGTGTCTCAGTTGAGCTGACTGATTAGGACAGGGCTGCTGCTCCTGGTTCAGGGGTAATAGCGTGTTATCTGTCAAACACAGTATTAACTCAACTGATTTGATGGCGACTTAAGGGTAAGAAGTGATTGATGTGCTTCACAGTCCCATTAATTCAAGTGTAACTGAAGTAATTTCTTTATTCTTTTCATCTTTTGATATTCTTAATAATTATGGTGGCTATATGAATTGTGAAAATCAGAGTCATAAATTGATTTTCTCTCCACATAAGAGGGAAAAATGCTCTCAATACCACCTTTGTTTGCTTTACATCAATCCAATAAGAGGGGACCCAGAGATTTGAGTGAAGGTCAGACACTTGTTTCTCATTTTAAATTTTTCCTGTTTGTTACGATGCAACTTTTTTTGTTACTTTTGTGCAGAAATAGCCCCAGGCATCATCTTTTAAGTAGCTTAAGACAAATATCTATTACATCCAGCACTGTTAATATATTACCAACTTATTTAACAACAATGGAAAAGACTAATTATGACAAAAACAAAATAGCACAGAACTGAACAGATAATGTAAACATGGATTCTTATATAGTTTTACATTCTTTTCATATCCTTTAAGACTCTTCTAATTTTGACAGGTTATAGTCATATGCTTACGTACACTAAAATGATGACACATGCATGACACCATAACACATTCAGCTAAAACAAAAACATCTGAAAAGTGCGGTGCGAATTTGTTAGACTCCCTCAAAGTGTTGAAGCTGTTTCAGCTGCAAGTCATTGGAAGTCTCTTCTTGAAACACAACTGTTTTATGATTTGCAAAGTAGCTCAAGATCAGGTAGAATAGAATTTGTCTGTGAATATTAGTTGTAAAGTCTTGTCACTGATACTGAAGTAAAATTAGGTTTAGACTTTGATTAGGCCATTCTCAGCTCCTTCTGTAAGGCTCATCCTGAAAGGTGAACTTCCACTATGGTCTTATACAGCTTTTAACAGCTTTTCCTCTACAATTGGCCCCTGTATTTAGTTCCATCCACCTTCCTATCAATGCTGACCAACTTTCTAGCCATTGCTAAAGAAATTTATTCCCACTGTATGAAGCTGCCACTTTCATGTTTCACTTTGAAAATGTTGTGTTCCCAGTGATGTGGAGTGTTAGTCTGAATTGTTGGCCACAAATGTCCGAATAGGTCTAATTTTCCAAATGTTTCACTGCTCACCATAAACTGAAAACAACTTCTCAGGTTCATCAGTGACTTTCTTGCCAGTCTTCCACAGAGGTCAGTTTGTGGAGTTTATGATTAATAGCTCTTGTGTTTACAAATGATTCTGCCACAGAGTTACCATCAGATGAAGGATTGAGATGTTCAAAGATTGATGTATTGTTTTACATCATAGCTCTGTTTTAAACTTCTCTGAGATGTTTTCTCCAATCTCTCTACTTCCTCTGTCTTTATGATGCTGACTTTTTCTCTAATGTTCACTAACACATAACACCTGGACTAAAGCTGAGATTTGAACTGTTTTTAAGAATTATTTCTAAAAGTAGTTGGGTTTGCTGTACTGTATTTGGAGGTATTGGAACAAACGGTACTGAATATAAATGCTACAAATCCTATAAGCAAATGTTTAATGTGCAGCTTTGATTGGTGTCACATAAAATCTTAATAAAAGATAGTGTTTGGTTGCAATGACACAAACTCCAAAAACATTTAAGCGGCATGAATGACCCGGCATGTTTCTTCAGAAGTCATGAAGTCAAAGACTTGGTTAGTGTTTTCTTTTTGCTTGTGGTTTGACTCTTCTTGAGTTGACGTCTGTTCTTTTTAGTTTTAGTTTCTGGCTCTGCTATTATTTTGTCTTTGTTTTGCTTCACTCCTTTCTCACTTTCAGCCTCCAACAGCCCATCTGTAACCAGACTTAGTTCCTATTAACGCACATAAAAAAAAACATACACCTTACAGCTATGTATGCTACATACACCTAATAGTTTCATTCAGAACTTGTATCCTTTTTCCTAACATTACCTGTTGACTTTCGTTTCATGCTAGCAACTCTTTTATATCATTGATCTGTTTTATTACATTTATTTTGTGATTTTCTCTATTCTGCATTTGAAGGAAGATGTTCAAAGTTCTTGCATATACCCTCAAATATTTTCGATTTTGGCCATTCTGAAATATTTTGAAAACTAGTAGGTAGTAACTATTTTTTTTGTTAAGCTACCACTGTTTTAAATCTAGAAACGACATGTCTGTTAAGCAGCTGATTGCAGGCTAGCTAGCAGAGCACAAAACCCAATGAAGGAACAAGCTAAAGTTGTAAACCTCCTGTATGTGATATTCTGTGTAATAGTCTTGCTAATATAAAAAACTTCTATTTGATGAAATGGGTGTTTAGCTCACTATTTTTGCTTAACAATGTATAAAAGCACAAATATATGTACATGCCAACATTTATATAATGAAATAATCAATATGTTATATTATTTTTGGAACTATTGGAGAAATTGTCTTAAATATAAACGCTTTTTTTCATGTTTAGAATTATTATTTTTGACTAACTTTGTCATTCAAGGTCATCTTACTCTCATCTAAAATCTACCCAAGCCCAGTTTTGATCCGTTACTATATGTAGTATATCATGTAAGCATATTATTTTTATTAATATTATGGGCTCAAGTGAAATTATTATCATAATTACGTGTAACTCAAATGTGAAAAGCATTCATGTGAAATACAGCAGCTTAAGGAAGAAAAATAAATCAATGCAAAATTAAAATTAAAATGAGAATTGCACCTTTTTCTGATGAAATACTCTAATAAATTTTGTGTGACCCCCTTCTGAGCCTTAGTAAAGGGACCCAAAGCTCCTGCTCAGGACCCACAGGTCTGCGTAGAAGTGACGCTGCAGCTCAGTGTTCAGTAGTAAAACTGGAGCAGACAGCTGCTGATGATTATAGGGCAAATCAACAGCACAACTAAAACAGGTTGAACTCAGACGCCAAGGAAGAATCAAACCCCTGAGAGGGAAATGCAAATATCTTCAGTCTCACACAGGATCTCGGTGTTCCACTAACAAAACCGTTGCTCCGTTTCTGTCAGCAACAGATGCACACTTTCTCTCGAGGAAACTCATCACTTACAAAAACTGAAAGTGTGACTACTCACACTAGGCTCTCAGAACACCCCTGAGCTCCCTGCTCTGTCTTTATGCATTGATTTATATCCGTTCAGACTTGTAAGATGTAAATGATATAGGTCTCTGACAGAATGATTGTTTTATGCACTTACCTGTGTTTTCTGCTCTCATCCAACTTAAACTCCAGCTGCTCCATCATTATTCTCTCTTTTTCTTTCCTCAAAGCTTCTCCTTTTGCCTTCACCTGCTCCTCACCTGCCCCTCTCTCCCCTCTCAGCACCTGTAGGAGTCCACATTTAGACCACGTCTTTCAGCGAGAGCAGGAGAGTGTGAGTTCATCAGTCCCTCCGCGCGTGTGAGCGAGTGTGTATGCGTGTGCGAAGCAGCCTTTGATATCCACACACTCTGAAGGACTTCACAACGTGATGGCAAGTGTGAGTGTGTCTTTTTCCCCACCCAAAAAAAACTGTCTGGGTGCTCCGCTCCCCTTCTGCTTTCCTGCGTGCATCACATTCACAAGTGGTCGAGGAGGTGAAGACAGGGCATCAAAACGGGACAGGAGAGGAAAGTGACGGAGGGTGAAAGAAGGAAAGGGAGGTGTGGGAGCCCTGGCACAGCAGCTTGAGTGTGTGTGTGTGAAGCAGCTGTGTTTGGTTCTCCGTCTGTATCCGTCAGGCTCCCCGCTGCTCGGATGAGAGGAGGAGTGAAAGAGGCAGAGAGGGAGGGAGAGTGATAAAATGCTTCCTCAATGACAGGAGCACAAACCTCTGTAACACTCCAGCACTGCTGACGGTGGAGCCTCCTCCTTCTTTTTCTACCTCTCCCTCCTCAGAGACAGGAAAAAAAAATCCATAGAAAGTTAGAGAATTTCCCACACGCATAGGGAGAGGTCCTGTCCAAACCTAAACATGTTTGAAGAAAGTTTTCCTCCTCCTTTGCTTCACTTTTCAGGCCCCCAGTTCCTGATGCTCCTCCTCAGGTCCTGCTTTAGCAGCAAAAAGAAAGGGATCAAATTGAGGTTTGTTCCTCCCTTCCTGCCCTCCTTCCCATATGGATGTGAGGTGATCCAGATGTTATAGGATGCTGGAAGCGTCAGGAACAGGAAGAAAAAAGCTGGACAGATGGCAGGTCTGTGGGGTCGGGCAGGCTGTGCACTAGCAGGTCCACATCCTGTTGCACTGATTTGTTTTTTCTTCTTTTTTTTCCTTCAGCAGAGTTTCTCCCTCTCCGCTGCGCTGACGCTCATCTGCCTGTGCTGTCACACCAGTAATCCTGATTTCCTTTCCCTCTGCAACTCCATCTTTTCTCCCTGCATCTCTCTCCATCCCCTCTCACTTCATCACAGGAGGGGCTGCATGTGTGCCTTGGTAATGATGGTGCGAGGATTTAAGCCTGCCTCCCTTTTCCCCTCTCTCCTCCCTCTCCTTCACTTCAGATCAACTCCTCCTCCACCGGCCCACATTTGCTCTAGTTTCCTCCGTTACTCACCTTCATCTTTTCAATCTCTGCTTCCTTTTTTTGTCCTCCCTCCAATCACCACTCTGTGCTGTTCACTTACGTCTGTATGCTTTTACAATTCTCTCCCAGCATCAACAGGTCAAACACAAATCTGACAAGCAGTTTTGTTTTCACAGTCTTGGTTCATATCAAGAACAAGAAAGTGTCTCAGGGTTTAAGGCGGAACGTGTTGATAAAAAAACAAGATTCACATTAAAAAGCATCACATTGAACAAAGAAGTGCTAAAAAATTTTAAAATGCAAGGAAAAAAACACTGACATGATAATGAAAATTGAAAAAAAGCAACATTTGACTTTTGTGCACAAGCTCCAGAACACAGTAACGTTTTCAGAGTTTCTTTACTGCTAATGCAGATCAACTTTATTCTTCCTCTACTTCCTGTTCACAACATTTAGACTGAAGACAAAAACATTTTTCTACCTGTTTCTCTTCACCTGATTCTTCTATGAGTTATTAGCTTTGTAACATTTAAATAGTAATGCAGCATTAAAAGCATCAGACAGTCATAGCTCATATGTAAAGCTTGTTTAGCAAAGTCAATAAACCAACAGATTCTCTCACACGTCATAAGCTTTTAAACAAACTGCTAAAACAAATATCACAATGAGTTGGAATATGTTCTTTAAAGCAGTAATACACAATTGCTATGAATCTAAAGCTTAATTATCTCATGGCCCAGCTGTCAGCTCTTCAGAACAGTTTCATAAGGTTTCTCAAGTGGGGATTTGAAAGCATATATTTAGGCTGATTCAAGCTTTGCATTGCAGAGAATCTCGCAAAAACTAAATAGGTTTTAAATTTGAGCATTGCAAGCTGGGGAAAGTTTTCTGATTAAAGCTTGAGCTTTAGATTGCTGAGGAAAAGAATGGGGATAAATAGAGAGCAACCTTGGAAGGAAACCTGTTAAGAGTGTCACAATCAGCAGTACAACAACCCTAAACACACAAGCAATACTACAAGAAAAAGGTTTGGATCCAGGAATGTTCACGTACTACTCTGTAAAAAAAACAAACAACTTTGATTTTAAGGTAAAAAGCCGGCAGCTGGGGTAAAGTCTGTTTTTTGCTTTACGGTGAAACGCCGGCTAAAAAAATGTTTCCTGTTCAGTTTCCTCACAGTATTAGTGAGATCTGAAAATTAAGCAGCATATGTGTCCATATAAGAGATAACCTATTGTAGAAGAAAAACATAATAAAAAGATTCTTGCTGTGGGTTGAGAGTAACAAACCACTGAGACAAGAGTTTGCTCAGGAGGGTGTGTAACATGGATATGGTCTTGCCAGTCACAGGTTGAGCTTCAGACTCACATGTTATCAATGAGGCATGTACCACAAGATCCTCTCTGCAACCAAACAAAAAACACAAACGAAAAACATCAGATGAAGTTCTGTTGTTTCAGGGAATTTTCTATCTTCTTCCTTCCATTCTCCCTTTTAGGAAAAACATGTTTCTCTTTACAAATTCTTACTTTTTGACCTCTCATTCAAGATTGATGACACGAGACAAACTCAATGCAGAAAGATTCTGGTCTAATACCAATGTGCAAAAATATCAGAAAAAATGCCAGATAATTCAAAAACAAATTTAAAAAGTGAACAGCCCTTATTTGGTGTGTATATCACCATCAATTGTTTAGATTTGAGATTTATATCTTGTTATATTTCCATGTTTATGATGAATCATTTCCTCATCAAAACATGTTTGCGACATCCTCGGATCTTCATGGCAGCCAAATGACACAATAATTTGAAGATTGAACAAGTAGTTTTAAGAATTTAAATTCTGTTCTGATAAATGCATTCAAACCTGAGAAAAAAAATAAAAATATTTAATATTTAAATTTTCTTACCTTAAAGCCCATTTACTGTCATGGACCCAGTGACTTGCATTTTGGAGGTGACAGTCAAGAGGTTAAAGAAAAATATTAAATATTATAAGCTCTGATGTGAACGCCAAGCTTTATACTCCCAAGTATTACCAAAGTATTGAAACAAAAACTAACGTGTTCTTCACAGTTTTAACTTACATGCATGAACATTTTGCGCTCAAAGTAATTAAAATGAATCACTGAAACAAACTTGAAAAAGTTGCTTCTGCCATTAACAATAACCTAAGCATACACAGTCTAAAGTGGACCTGAAATAATATTTGAAGCATCTAAATATATCCATACAGTCGTTCCTACAGAAGCATTAATGGAAGTGTTGCGTCTGGGAAAATTAGCATTAAATGTTCCATACAGCAAAAATGTCTGGCTGCAATTCATATATATAAACAGTGTGGCTCAGAAATTACAGGGAAACATTTCTTTATCAGTGGGTTAAAGTTAGCCAACTTCAGTTAAACTGTCAAAGGAGCTCACCTGTGATGAAGAAATGTGTTGTCCTTCTACTTCTCCTCCTGAACGCACAAAAATAGCAGAGACTTGATTTCAAAGGTAGTAGCCTCATCCTGATAAGGACCAGGCCTACAGGGCTCTCAGCACCATGAGCTAGAACCTGCTAGTTAGCAGCCTTAGATGGTGAACTGGGACCTACTGTGGTGAGTTCAGGGCACCACAGTATCCTGAGCCACTGCTCAACTACAGGAACAGAGTTAAAACAATCTTGCTGCTGATGCTGTAGGATCAAGCAGAAATACAAACTAGATAATTCTTTGTTTGCATGACAAATAACAGTAACTCCATTAACTGTAAACCCTGCTGTTTAACACAATATTTTTTACCGTGCAATTTATGGACTTATTTTTACAGTGTACAATGATCCAGTCAAAGTCCAAACCACAATCCAGTTTCAGCTGAGACTCTGTAGCAGGAACTGAAAACTTATGTTCACGGATGCTTGTCATCCACTCTGACTTCACTAGAGTTACTTGCCAGAGAAGGATGGGCAAATCTTGCAGCTGTTGTTTCAGCAATAAGGTGTTTCTACAAGTATTCCTCATTGCTGCGTGACATGAAGAGCACCACCTCTACCTCTTGCTCTTCTGTATCCTGTACGACACCTATTGTTCTCTATTGTAACAACAGAGAATGAAGCTCAAAAAAATCCCAGAACAAAGCAAAATGCTAAAATGTTGACATACCATTTAACCTCTAAGTGATTCAACCCTCAGAGCTGGTAATAGATCAAGATCTATTGGACACAGATTTAGCATTGTTTAGTGAAACTATGGAGCATTTTGATTATGATAACATGTGCCATCCTCATCTGTGCCATCAAAACAAGGTTTTTGTGTTTCTTTAATTTCAAAATCCTGGTTAATTTTATTGCTAACTCATGGGGTAAGCCCTGTACGACACCAGAAGCTCCCATTATGTTAGACCCGTAGGAGCCAATCTGGAACTCGCATCTGCCTCCTGTCCACCCACTCCGTCTACTCAGCGCAGCTGCCTCCCGATCAGAGCCTGTGGAGTTATTTGGGGGCATGAAATGTGTGTTATTAACTGGTTAAATAGGATTAAAAATAATCCCTCGGCGAATCTTTAAATCAGGCTGTTTTCAATATTTTCCAGTGTCCCAAGCATGTAGCGATAGCTACAGTCTGTTGAGTTCTAGGTAGATGACTCTACAGCTGTAAAGATTACCATGTCGAGACACAGACAATAAAGTTCTCTTTTTTCATGAGCCGTCTACACTGAAAACTACAATCTAAATAACGCTGTTTTGCAGCTTCACAGCTGCAATGCGTTTTGATGATAGATCCATCCCTGCCAGCAGAACAGATCCATGTCTCACTATTTGTAATCACTTTCACCAATATGTGATTTCAGGTTTTAATGTTCTGAAATGTGTTAAAATTTGTGCTTGTAATTTTTCAAAAAGGTGAGAAACCCTAAGGGTTATGAAAATGTTTGCAAGACATTGTAGACTTTAATCTGGGAGTCTGTGATCAAGCTGCAGGGCAGAGAGCATATGTTCTCATCTGGCTGGTTCACACGCTGTCCAGCTCCTGACACACAGAGAGAGACCACCCGTTAAAACGTGTCTGTTATTGTTACTTTGCACTCATCAGTGGGATCGCTCATTCGCTTTCCTTCTTATTACTAATACAGAAACACCTCTGTCACGCTTCTCACATCTGATATGCTATTTTAACACTTGTCTGTATTTTTAGAGCAGTGTTAAAAGGCTTGTCTTTTGGAAAATAAGCTTTTATTAGAAATGACGGCACTGCTGTTTAAAACAGCTGTCCTACAATCTGAGTGAAAGAAGGGAGCAAACGAAATTAATAAATGAATTTGAGCGACATGCTATGACAGGTATTTGCGTAGACATGCTCTCCTAAAACATATGAAGCAAAAATCTGAAAAAAGCTATTTGTTTGCAGCCTGTATGGTAACAAGTTTGGAAGAATACTTGAAACAATTTATGTTTCTTTCAGATTTTTTTTTTTAGCTTTTTTTAAATACTTGCAAACAAATGATTGCCTTCCAAATGAGAGCATGGATTCAGAGACACAAAGAAAGCTTTGTCTGGGCACAGCTTGCCAAGAATCATCATAGTAAAAGTAATCTTTTGTGATTTGTCTTTATAGCTGAAGACAATCAATCTCACAATCAATAAATCTCTCAATATGTTTTTCAGGATGAGTAACAAGGACGAACATTTCTTCTTCCCACTCAGTATGTAACTTAAACAAATTTTGTTTTTTTACATATTTGTTAAAACTGTCACTATGTCGTGACAGCATAGTATGAGACAGTTATCATGCTCCTCTGCCTTCTCACTATGATCCTACTTTCCATCTGCAGAAATACACCGCTCCGTCAGAAACAGCCAATCACAGTCAGGAGTGCAACTCCACGAACACACAATGTCATTCCTAGCAAACAAAGAGCAACATATCAAATCTTAAACCCTAAATAATTTCAAAATAATTAGTTGTAACATGGTTGGAATCATCAACTCTCAGAGGCTTTGATCAAATCCAATAAACAGCGATCAAATTCCTTTGAGGAGTTTCACAGGTGTGTTGAGTCATTCTGCCAGATCATTTTCCTGCTGTGACATTTTTAGAGTCAACTGTGGAACGTTTCCCCGATTGTTTTAGTGTTAGATATGGACATTTAGTTTGTAAGACAAGGCTGTGGCGAAGACTTTCTCAGATCAAAACAGATTGTTGTAAATAGAATTAAACTGAGACTGTTTGTATTTTTAGATGATGTTTATTCATCTATTAGTTGTTTGACTTTTAATGTTATATATTTGCCATCACCATCTCTAATTACCCTTTGAAGAATTTTAATTAATGAGTTGCAACAACATTTAACTTCTCTTTGGGATCATTAAAGTATATTTTGAATTTGAATTATAATTTCATTTTTCATGGGAGACCGATTTTTGGGAAATTAAATGCATGATTTTCAAAGTTAAAATTATCTGTTGTAAAAAATATGTAATAGAAGTCATATTTGCTGCAAGGTCTTTGTGATGTAAATGTAAGTGGTTGTCCTTCCAGGCATTTGAACAAACGACTTATACCATCTAGAACGTCTTGCTTTAATCTGACTCTTTCACTGCTGCCACGGCTTCTCCGCTCTGCTCATTCATCTCAGCTGTATGCATTGCATTTATTCTTCTTAATGAGGAAGATATCTGGTGTCATTTTTCCACCAATCTCTGCATGTCTGCAAAAGATGTCATCAGTATGTCAGACAAAGACATCAGCTTTCTTGAAGCGCTGGATTCTGATTCATTGTATTTCTTTTCTGACAGAGCTGGGTCAAGATGGCAGAGAAATGTTCTTGAATACAAAATTTCTAGATAACTACACAGAAGGTTTCAAAAGTACAGTATTCCTATAAAAACCATCAAATCTTAATGCATGTTACTGGAATTTTATGACATAAAATACAAGGAGTTTATACAGTTTTCAAAAGGTTTTGTAAATTAAAATTTGAGGTTGCAGTTCTGTTCAGGTGCCTTTGCAGTGATACCACAAAATAAAATCAAGTCCAATCAAATTCCTTCAGATTTTGCCAAATGTAGAGAGCCTACATGTGTGTAATTTAATCTCAGTAAAAATCCAGCTGTTTTGTGAATGACTCAGATGTGTGTGTGAGGACATTAGAGAACAAACGGTATCATCAAGACTAAGCAACACAGCCGACAGGTCAAAAAATAAAGTTACAGAGAACATCTCACAGAACAATGATCCATCAAGGCACCATCTTCCAAAATGGAAAGTGTTGTTTAAGCTGCATCTGCCTAAACAAGTTGGAAAAATATCTTACACTCTTCAATAACCAGGCATTGTGTGAAGAATATTTAGAGTTTTATTACTAGAGGTAAAAATGTGTCAATCTTTTTTTTTCCAAATTAGCCCAACTGTGAGGCATCGAACCGTTAATATCCCGGTCACAGAGTCAGTGAAGTTACCAGCATCAGCGTGCCTCGTTAAGTCTCACTTGCGATGTCATCTGCATAACAATTAGGTCCAATTTTATGCCTACAAATAAGCAAGCTCACAAATTGTGTGCCCTTAAGGAAGAGTGTAAATGCAGAACAATGTGACCAAATAAATTGAACCACGGGGAGCAGAATGGAGTGAAAGGAGCCAGGCTCATGGCAGCACTGCCAAAATTTGGATTTTTCATTAACTTTCACTGGAAAGTTAATTTTGTGGTGCCAAGTCATTTGTCAAGACAGTTGATCGTAAGGTCACCTATGTCAAAAGTTACAGTTTCATTTTAGTTCATTTACGATCCACGTTTAGCTGCAGTAATGCTGCCGTTATCCTTGCAGCTGTCCATACATTGTGTTAATTATATGACTAGTAAGGTTTTTAAAAATTAAATCAAAACAAAACAAAACAAACAAAGATGGAAACACATGCAGATCTGATTTTTTAACAGGAATATTGAGGTGTCTGCCAATAGCTTCTTGAAGATTTTTATCCACAATATAAAATTACATGTTCTAAAATCAAAAGTGTAAATAAAATATCCTAAGTTAAGCAGACATGGCAACATATTCACTCTTTACGTTTGACTCAAATAGTTTTTTATGCTTTCAGTCACAGCCTCCTTTGCTCTACTGCCACTCAAGAATGACGTTTGGGTCTGATACAGATGCAAGTTTATATATATATATATATATATATATATATAAATATATATATATATATATAT
>CAEFZX010012928.1:0-63505 GCA_903066825.1 Alfaro cultratus | reverse complement strand
TATTTCTGCCAAACTTCAATGTTTGGGTTTTTTCTTCATGAAAATTATAACTTTATTATTATTATTAATAAACTTTTTTTTTTTTTTTTTTTTTTTTTGCACAAACAAGTTAGGAAAACACTCAAGCTCTACAAGCTCTATCGAAGTCTGAGCTGACAGCTCCATCAGAGGACAGAGCAGCTGAAACTAAAACCTCTCCCCCCTGTTTTACTACGACAAGTTGTTTTGATCAAAACTGAAAAGCCCCTTGAACTTTTTCACACTTTATCGAATGCATTTTATTGGGATTTTATGTTCTTCACCAACACAATGTAGTGCAATGAAAGGATACGTTTCGCAAATAAAAAGTCTGGAAAGAAAAACATGGGTTTGGATTTAGTGAAAGCTTTATAAAATTCACATTTTGCTCCAAGGAAAGCTGCAAGCCACTTGGGTGCATTTCTCTGCCAACTTTGCTTTTTGCTCGTTCGAATGGATGAAGAGTCTCACCACAGTTTTCAACTTAACTAAGGTTTGGATTTTAAGCTCTTCTAACACATAATTTTTTTTAAATCTAAACATCTCTAGAATAACTCTGGCTGTATTTTTAGAATTTTCCTACTGAAAGGTGAACCTAAAACTCAGTTTTAAGTCAAGTCTTTCCTCTTACTGTACATTTATTGTTTTGTAAGCTAACTCTTTTTTGAAAGTAATAAAAATCAACTCCACAAAGTTTTGTTTGAAAACCATTTAGATAACTATGTACTTTACTATCATACATTACTTTGGTTTTTGGCCTACTGAATAAAATTCCAATAATAAGAATTAAAGTTTATGGTTGTAAAATGAGAGAATGTGGAAAAGTTCACTCTTAGCAAAATCAGGGCCTAAACCATGACTGATTAAATAATTTAGACAAAAAATCCAAGCGGTGCAAACACAAAATTCAGATATTTATATTGTTTTATAGTCTCCCTTTATGTATTGATACATAAAGCACATAAGTTATGCAGAGAAAGAAAACCAACACACTATCTCCAGAAGCAGGAGAAATTGATCTGCCAGACTGCTCCTCAGGGAGAGAGTTAAAACACCATCATTGATCTCTAGACATACTTTTGTTTAAAGCATTAATGATTTATAACTATCTGGGGTAAAAGCAGGCTACTAAAAACACACCGAGGACACACATGGATTTCCTTTTACCACAAGGGCCGTGCGTTTACATTTCTAAACACTGTAAGCTTCGATTGGCTCAAAGGAGGCGATAATTATTGTCTATAAAGTCACAAAAAGACTTTATAGACTTGAGATGAGTTTAGCAAAACTGGTCCAGTTTGAATTGATTTTAGTTTTTTGTAGATTTTAAACTGAATGTTAAACAAACAGATCATGTTCTTTAGGTGGGTTTTATCCTATCTGACAGAATATTCATTTTACCTCAAAATAGGCAACAAAACGAACATAAACAAACAAAAGTGTGAAGATATAATGTGTTTTAATGTGATTTAAAAGTAATAATTTCTAGCAGCAAATGCAATGAAAGAAAACGTTTAACACCTGTTTGCACTCTTGGTTTTGGGGCTTTCCGTCGCTCTTTGTTCCCGGCTTCTTGCAGATGAAGGGCAGAGTTGTATTACAGGGGATGTCATCCCAACGGGCATCCTGCACACAGCGGCCGGTTCATGTATCAGAACGGATGACACTCATACCCAGCAGGGGGCGATTATCTGAGGTTACTCACAGGGCCCCACATGGAGACGCAGTCTTCCGGGGTGTTGCGGAAGTTGTTGGGTTCATACGGGTGCCAGAAGGTGAAGATAACGGGGGTGTGGTCGGTCCACTGGAAGTCCATTTGCATTTCTCTGTCATGGAGCCCTATCCACACCTGGTCGAGGTCTGAAGACAGACACAAAAAGTAATATTGAGTATCGATTAAGATTTATGAAATCAATTCGATTTGATTCACCAGGACCAGAATCGAGATTCGATTTGACTGATTTTTCGATTCTGCCAGCTTGGTGCATTAGTAAAAATATGAGTATTTACATTGATATTTGAACCTAATGCAATTACATGACAAAACAAAAATGCAGTAATTTAAATGCGGTGCTCTCAATGCTTTTGCGATGTTTGAAAAGATCTTGAGTTATTCAAGAAATCATGTAGAATTTGGGGGAAAAGAATCATTTTAAGGTTTCTATTTACCTATATTGGGCTATTCAAAGGAAAATCAATTCAAATCGATTAATAATCTTTTTTTTAAATCCAGTCCTAAAAAAACGCCAACAAGATGAAAAAAGATGACTTTGGAGGTAATAAATCCCTCTGACGTGAAGAATGCCCAGTATTTAAATCATTTTCTTTTTTTAAATCAAACTTTTTCGATCATTACCGCACAGTTTTCTAGAATGTACCAGTCAGAGTATCCATTAAATTCCTTAACTCCAGAAGCTGCTACAACACACAGGTTTGGGATGCTGCAGGAAGAGAAAGAAGAGTGTCGTGCTTTTACAGCAAATCACCTTTTTTTATGTTGCGAATGATGAACTCCATCTCTGGCAGAGTGTGGATGCTGACCAAGTTGGCGTCCATCTTCTGGCAAACTTTCTGAGCCGCATTCCAATCACTCTTCTCTGATGAGAGCTTGTAGCATCCGGCCTGGAAGGACTGCCAGCCCACATCACACTCATATTTATGATTATCTGTCCATGAATCTGTAAAATAAAACCATCCATTTACTGTAGAGGCTGTAGCCAAATGGAATCTGATTTATTTAACTGATGAAAGCTAAATTTATGGACCTGTAGTGAAGGGGTCCAGAGTGGCGTTGGGCCTCTTCTTGCAGGCGTACGGCAGAGCGTCAGAACAGTCCCGGTTCTGCCAGCGTCCTGATGACTCAGATTGGACCACAGCACAGGTGTCTTCGTCGGCGTGAGTCGGATGCTCTGTAGTTCAGTAAAATACAAAAAAAAACTTTAGAAAAACAAAAAAATTGCCATCTCACTGTGGGCACTCAGTAAAACTCATAAATGGATCTTTGAGTTGAGAGCTCAGCTGTTTCTAAAACGAGACTGCATGCAGCCCTTTGTGGGAAATTTACAAAAACAAAGAGGTTGGGGTTGCTTTCCTAGTCTGACCTTTATCCCAGTTAAGATATTTGAGCGGTGAGGAGTCGGACCACTGCCAGCCGCCACTGACGTCCAAGTCATTGAGGCCGATCCATAAAGAAGAGCTGTAAGCGTTCAGAATACCTACAAGCAAAGGAAATGTGTTTCTGAAATAACACAAGGTTCTATAAAACAAAAATAACGACTCCGTAATTTGCATAGCAAATCAAAAATACAACAAATAAAGAAAAAATGATGTTAGATTCTACATTTACACGAGAGAGGCCACCCCTTCATCAATCAGGTGAGATGCAAAAAAAAAAGTCACCAAATAATCCAATAAAACAGAATTTAAAAAATGTACAATTTGAAAGAATGTGCAAATCATTTAGAATATTTGTAGATGAGATTATTCATATAAGAGGCACTTTACACACACACAAAAATTTAAAAAAGCATCTCAGTTCAATCACACATACTTTCCAATTGGTCTTAGTTATCAAACTTCACAGAAAACTCAGTTAATAATTCAAAGATACTGAAAACACTCAGTTAATTATTCGAAGATATTAAAAACATTTCTATCTTAGGGAAATATGGATTTCTGATCCTGATCATGAGAAATCCAAGCTCTATTATTTCCAGTTCATAATCAAAACGCATTGGATACATACAGTATATAGCTTTGTTTATTTATCTATATCGGTATTAAAGGGAATGAACTTAGCCATGTTTAGATGGATCTGCTTCCTCTTCTCAATATAGCACCCCAAATTAAATTTGGTGCTTCTTAAATTAACCTAATTGAGCTAAATTAAATGAAAAATTCAAATAACGACAGCATCATTAACATCAATAACCAATGCAACTATACTTGATTTTTGTACATGTTCTCGTTAAATTGTCACAATAAAAGCATTATAGAGTGTAAGTTTGAAAAAGGGAGAAAATATAAAGTTAATCTATTTACCATTGATGTAGGTCTGCTCATGTAGCTTGCCGATGCTCAGCAGGTCTGCCCCCTGCTGTTTGCAACTGCGGTGAGCCTCGTCCCAAGACAGAGTGGCCTGGAAGTTAAACTGATAACAGCTGTCTGTCAGAGGGTCCGTATCCCAGAATGTCTCACAGCTGCTGCCTGAGAGGGGAACAAAGGACTGAAATGTCAGCCAGACGGTTCGGATCCGGCAAAGTTTCCCCACGGGTCTGGTTCTGAACACATCGGGTGAGAACTTACTTTTCACAGGACAGAACCCCCAGCGTTGGTCCCGGTCGTAGTTAAAGGTGGTTCCGCACCAAAGGTGGCCGTCTTCACGGCCGGTGCTTGTGCAGCTGTGAAACCACTGGCCCTTGTACATGAAGGGCAGGTAACAGGGTCGGCCGTAAGAATTCCCCTGGATGGTGTAGATCTCTGGACAGGAAATGTATGAGAGACTGTAAATGCTTGTGTGGGCCTTTAAAAGTGAGGATCCTAAATGAGGACATTGTTTTTTCAGGAGGCAAAAACAGAGGATGATCTTACAACAAAAACAGGAAGTCAAACAGTGGCGAACGGCTACGGGTTTCTTTTTTTTCCTTGCAAAACTAAACATTTTTCATCATGTCAGAATCCCCAGTTATGAAAGAAGAGAAAGATTTTAGACATCAATTGAAGGCGTTGTGGAATAGCACCAGAATAGAAACACAATAAAACAAGAAGATAAAACAGTAAAAGAAGAGGAGAAAGGGAGGAAGACGCTTTCTTTCAAAAACAAATCAGGCCAGTGGAGGGAGAGCAGCCATAAAACCAGAGAGAAAAAGCTTTCCCTCTCTCTGTCCTCCCTCCCCGCTTCAGGCTGACTGGCTGTATTGGACATGACTAAACCTAGAGGCATTTCTTCTGCACCAGTAAGAGTCTTTCACACAGAAACTTGCAAAGATCGTTGGCTGAAAGTGAAAAGCTCAAAGCATGCAGTTACCCTGCCACATGAAAGCAAAAAGAGAGGAGAGATGATGAAAAAAGTGAAGGGAGATGTTCTGGTTTTGGCTGCAGTCAAGCAGAACCTGTTAACTGCAGACTAGACTTTGCTGAGGCTTGCAGTCATTTCTGAAAAACATTTAATATTTGCAGCAATGGTGCAGGCAGCAGGAAAAGAGGCTTAGCTAAGACCCACGATGGTTAGTTTTAATCTGAAATGAAAACTTTACATACAAGTAAATACGCTTGAGGCCAAGGAAAACGTTCTGTGTTTGATGGCAGTTTACAAACATTGGTGGGCCATTCACTGGTGGGCCACTCCGACTCCTCAAACATCCCCTGAAAGCGGCGTTCTCCTTTATCCGTTTGATCGGATACAGCTGTGGCATCCACAAACAGTAAGCCCATCTGCCGCACAGAGGCGGAAACAAGCAGGAGGGAGCAGCTCTCCGGGTCACTGCTTGGCTGAGCATGTGTTTGGGGAAATGTTCAAGATGCGCTTGCATGTGCTATCCTTAATTTATGGTAACAGAAACGATTTCCAGAGCAAAAAAATGGGGAAACAATTAAATTCTGCCTTGTCGAATGGCTCAGTCAAAAAGCAAAGAGTCAAAGCCAGACAACCAGGAATTCCTCCGGGTCGTTGTGCTAGTTTAGTTTAGCTTCTGGAATCGTTTGTTTTCGGTTTTTCAGTTCAGAAGAGGTTCAATAAGCTGTTTAAGGTAATTTACTTTGACCTTTAAAATAAAGACTACATAAAAAGGGTAACTTTATCATTTCCAACCTCAGGAGCCAGAGTTCTGCATCTTTAATAGTGCTTTTTAAAAGTATTCATGGTGCTAAATCCTAAAACAATTAGTCAATTAATCACATGCTAATTTAAAAGGAGCTCAATAAATATAATTTTTTTTAAAAAGAAAAAAATTTACAGAGTCTTCTTAAGCCATTGCATTTGTGGTTTCTGTTGTGTGTGGTTTTTATTTATTGTTTTTGGTCATTTTGTTTAAAACATCTTTCAGTTCCACTGTTACATGTTTTTTTTTTTTTTTTTTTATAAAATTAAAGTTTATTGATTTTTGAGATGGAAAACCTGCATAATTATTACTTGAAGATGGTCTCAAGAGAAAAATTGTATCATTTACCACAGTAGTGTCAGGGACAATTTATCGTCCAGCAACATTTGTTATAATGACAGGCCTAATGGAGCTTGAACTGTTTTACATTTTGTCACATTTAAATCTGAAACTTTTCCAGTTTTTTTTGTAAGTAAAAATCTGAAAAGTGTAACATACTATGTATATATATATATATATATATATATATATATATATATATATATATATATATAATTATGTTGCAAAATAGCTAAAACACATGAATCTGAGTTGATCCAGACAGTTTCATTGTTGCTGTGATTGTATGTTTGCGGTTGTTATGAGAAGATGAACTTCTAACTCAGTGTCTGGTCTTTTGGGTTAACTTCCAAGTGGCTCTTTAGAGCCTCCACTGTAGCTCCTATAACTTTGGATAAGAAGAATTGAACAATGCTTTGAAATGTAATAATGCTATCATGATCCCCTATCATTATGGACTTTTGCTCCTGTTATTTCCTGGTATTGTATTTTCATTATTTTCCCTTATTTCTTATGTGATTTTTGGATTCTTTTGCTTTTAGTATTTATTTTATCTTCCCGTTCTGTTAGTTCAGTTGTTACTAACTGTTGGATGTGTTTGTTAGATTTAATGTTTCTGTTATTGTCTTCTCATTCAGTTTGCCAGTTTGCTAGTCATTTCCTCTTCAGTCATTTGCTGATTTATTAAAATAAACTAACTTTCATTATATACACTCTGAAACTTGAGCAGCTCCCTCAGAGTTACTATGGGGGTCTTGACTGTCTGATTAAAGTGAACCACCATTTTTTGGCAGGTTTGCAGCTGTATTATGATTAAATGACACATCTAAAGTGGGAGGGGAAGTGGAAGTTGTTTTATAACCAAATTCAGCTTTAACTTTTTCCAAAACTTTATCCCTGACCTGTCTGGTGTGTGCTTTGGTCTTCAAACAACACTTGTACTGAGATTGGGTCACTAATTAGGTCAGCTTAAAGGAAATTGGTTTAGTGGTATTATGGCAAAACGGGCTGAACATAGATACGCACCATGATATATCAAAATCACCAAGTTATCTCTTAGCTTCATTAGTAACTTTTGATAACAAGGACATAGACAAAGAGAAGAAACAGGGACACATGCCTCATCATGATACTCTATGAGAAGGTTCTCATAATTCTAAACAGAGTTGTGGTGAAAAATTATTTCAGAGACGAATCCTGATCTGTATGAATGTCCTTTAGGGTTTGGGATTTTATAGTTTGATATTAGCTTTCATTTTTTTCATTGCTTTTCATTATTTTTTCAAAGAGCTTTGATTGTAAAGGTTGTTGACCTCTGACCCGAGCCTGCTGAAATTTGGACAGATTTGTTACCAAACACATCAAAACTGGATTTGCAAAGACTAAAGCCAGGAAACCAATAAATTTAAATGAACATGAAGAATTCTGCCAAAAACAATGGTCAACAATACAGCTGGTTAGGCTAAGAGACATTTATCCAAATACTATGGGCATGAGAATCTTGGGATTAAAGCGAATACACAATAATTCCAACTGTCTTACTTCATTTTGGCATTACGTTTTTGAAATTATTATGTTCTTACTTTTTTTTGCATACTAAAAAGATTAGATATTTATCACAAATCCAAACTTATCATTTATGCATCAGTAAAACTCCAGATAAGTGAAATCAAATATGTGATGCCTACCCTGATATGTCTTGGAACAGAGATCCTGGTTGTCACCATACAGTCTCCATTTGGTTGAGGCAAACATAGTCGACTCATTCAAGAATGTTGGGGACTGAAATAAGTAGTTGAGTTTTTCCAGCACCTCGTTGCAGTTCCAGGTCCAGTCTACTCTGTGGGGCTCTCGATCACACTTGTATATGGATATTGGAGGATACCGTGAGTCGAACGTGAAGTTCCTGTGGTTCAAACCCAGGCACAACGAGGAGCCCAAGTTGAACAGGCGCCCATGAGACACCCACTTCCATCTTTGGAGGGGCTCCTCACAGGTCGGCGTCAGGCTCAGAGCGTCTTTCATCACCCCGAGGCACATGTTGGTGCCCTCAAGGAAGAAAGCAAAATCATCAGACTCCACTGGCGCTGTGCAAAGAGAGAACGAGAGAGACGAAAACGACAGCAGCGGTCAATAACAGGGAGGAAAACAGAATTTTGTGTTAACAGCTAAGAGGTCAGGGACCGGATCGTTATCACCAACAATGGATGCCCAGCTGGGTTTGAACTAGTTTCAGTCCTGGATGTCAATCTGTACATTTTAAAGTAGTAAGAATTCATCCTCTGGCAATCCTAAAGTACCTTCTAATATTCAGTGTAAACATTATGTAACACAACCCGATACACATAACCATGTTAAAAGTTGGAGCACCAGTTGCTCGCCCGGTTCATATTGTGCAATTCTGACTAGTTTGACTGTTGGGAAAGCAACTGCTAGTGGTTTTTGAGGATGAATGCTTTTATTATTACTGGGATCTGCTGAATGAATTTGAAACCTATTACATGAGTAGGTGGTAATCTTACACTTGGTTCTCATAGAGGATATGTTTCGACACAGTGCTTAAAAACTTTTTTAGAAGAAATCTCTTTGAGTATCAAGTGGGAAAATCAAAGAGAGCTTTCCAGGTAGAAAGAGACGTAGGAAAGAGAGCCACTATGCGGCTCTTTATTCTCAAGAGCCATAAAGACTCTTGAGAATAAAGCAAAAGATGTTTACCTCCAACTACTTTAGTTTCACTTATAGGGACTGGTAATCAACAAATCAAGACTGTTAAGCAGATAAGTCTGAGACTTATCTGGGACAGAGACACACACACACACACACACAAGAATCAAAATTAAAAATAAACAGAACTCCCCACTCTTGTAGCTGATGTTGAGACAAAATAGAGAAGAACCCTCAGCATTCCTTCTCTGCAGGGTCCGGAAGTGAGTTTGTGAAAGACTCCTGGGTTTTTAGGTAAAAAACATGACTGATTGGTACCCTAGTCAGCTCAAATCCATGGCTTCCTACCACCCGGTCAAGAACAAATAACTTCTTCTGTTTTTATGCACACAGAGACAATGGATCATCAAGCCTTGCATACAAATCCCTGTAATTTGACAGACAGGACTGATGTGTGTCCTTTTTTTAGCTCCTTGCAGCCAGTGCATGCATGTTTGTTGGGTAAGGTGCAGAAAAATACAAATTACCACAAATATTTTTCTAAAAACACCAAAAATATTATTTTTGCTGCATTGTTTTTTATTTTGTTTACAAATACTCCCCAAAAACCTTGTGGCTTCATAACAAAGCTTTGGTTGTAGAGACAGAGACATCAGACTTGTTTACATCCAGTTTACTGCATTCCCTCCACAAGACTAAAATCAAACCAAATGTGTTGCCTTTAAGAGACAAAGTAGCATTCCAGTTTCATTAAGAAGTCGGAGAAATAAAAAAAGTCCAAGTAAGAAGGTGGTTTCATTAATTAAAAAGGAATTTGATGCTTTAAATCAAGTAATATAAACCAGAACTGGGTCAAACTGGAAAAATGGAAGTAAAGACCATCAATGGTATTAAAAATCTTCTCAGTAGCTGCCATTTTTTGAAATCTTTTTATATATATATATTATTTTTTTGATGCCACAAAAAAAATAAAGGGAAAATGTTTGAATGGGAGGCAATGCAACTCCTGGGGTGGTTGGGGCAATAAAAGCATAGAATAAACAAGACGATGTGATTCATGGGTTCGCTGTGCTTTAGCATAATGGAAACAAGTTAAATAACAGCAAAATGTCACTTCTGTCTACTGATTTTTTTAACATCATAATGAAAAACAATAAAATAATATTAGAAAAAGTCTGTTGTTTCAATTTGCATCTACTCAAGTTGATAAACAACCCAGGAAGATCACAATATGTGGCCATAAATATAGCAAACAATAACAAAACATCCATGTGATTTCCTATTAATGTTTTATTTATTATTATTATTTATGGATAGGGTGTTACTTTTATTTACAATCTTTCTTGCCAATTTGGAAAAAATA
Source organism: Alfaro cultratus (assembly GCA_903066825.1). Classification (NCBI taxonomy): domain Eukaryota; kingdom Metazoa; phylum Chordata; class Actinopteri; order Cyprinodontiformes; family Poeciliidae; genus Alfaro; species Alfaro cultratus. The sequence continues at coordinate 53,302 of CAEFZX010012928.1, read as the reverse complement.
TAGCTGTATGTTGTAATTAATAATAAGGCTCATTATACTGTATTATGTAAAAAATATACTGAAATATATATTTGAAATATACTAGATTATCGTGATATTAAGTCACCTGGAAATTTAATGAAGTTGTTACACATGTCCTAATGTGAAACTTGGGTCTTCTTGCTTTGGTCCCATTCATTATTCTGTAAAACTTTATCAACACCTAGTTGTCCGATATTTAATTAATTGTTTGCCTTGTCTGGCCTGATATTCTACCACGTAAGAGTTGCATTTACAGCTCTTAATCACATAAAGAGCCAATAAGGTGCACTGCTTGCTGTCCCGTAATGCCTGCCTCACTGTGGAAGACCGGGACACGATACTGAAACCGTATGACTCTAGGCTGTCCTCGGATGTGATCGGCCGCAGAAAAATTCAATCCGGTGTTTGTTTGCATTGAGTCTGAGCAAAAGAGGCTGACGATTGTTTTGTCTTTGACCTGGTCATTCATGAATGAAACATCTTGGAAGTGTGCAAACGATTTAGAAAGATAAAAACAAGTGGAATTATTTCACTGAAGAAATTAGCAAACAATTGCATCGATACTATACTTTTTAGTCACTATGTGGAGTTATTTGGATAGTAAAAGTAGTAAGAACACTTTTAAACCAAACAAGGCTTCAGGTTGCCATCAGTTACAAACATATGAAGAAGAGAAATGAACAATCAAGGCCTCTAACCTCTGCTAATAATCATATTATATGACTTAGTTAAGACTATAAAATATCAAACTATGGTGAAAATCTATGCTCTACATTCTCAAGACCCAAAAAGACTAAGGTGATCTGCTAACTTTCACTATTTTTCACTTTCTGCTTGAACATTACCGTAAAAACTTTTAATTCAAGATTGATCTTCTTCAGTTCATCACTGCTTTGTAAAAACAGTGATGATTGCCTTGACAACTATACATAATTTAGTCTAAATTCACTCCCCTTCTCCTGATCCACAACTTACACAACTCTTTTGTGCATATATGCTCACACCGCTCAGCCTTCACACAGCACCATAACCTGAAGTCAAAGTTCAAGAAGTCAAGAAGAAAATTCCCACAGGAGCTTTAATCCACACTGGAGAGGACACGGCTGGATGTTTGATGTGAGGAAGCTCCTTGCAGATTAACCTTAAGCCGTCGAGGGCCGTGAAAGTGAAGCAACAACAGCTCTCCTGCTATTATCTCATCCTCCTCTTCTACCCCGCCGGCACCAAGATCTTCTTTTGCAATGTTGACATCAGTTACCAAAAGAAGAAAAGGAGATGAAACGGGCATTCATGAGCAGCCAGCAACGTTTTCCAAAAGCGTCAGATATTCCCAGAATCTCCGTCATTGAGGACATTACGCAACTTAGCTGCCTGGCTAAGAAACTGCAAGTTTAAGCTTTGAATATTAAGTAAAAAAAAAAAAAAAGCTTTATAATGAACTCTTTATTATAGCTGGATGTTGAATATAACCTTATGCTGATGCCAGACAGACCTTTTTTTTTCATTTGTTTTTCTCAAACGTTTTCTGTTCTTTAGTTTTATCCTAAACGTACCTGGAATCCAAGGAAAACAAAAGATACTGGTATTCTCAACATCTGTTTTGTCGGTGCTTTGCTTTCCAGAAGCATGAGAGAAAGAGAGACGAAGAGTGTTCAGGTTTTGTAGGAAGCCTGGGAAAGTGGCACCTCAGGAGAAGGGTGTCAGATTTACAAACCAGAGCTCAACGGAAACTTCCCATTCACAGACATTCATCAAAGTGTTCGTTTACATTTTGGACTAAAACGAGGACATTTCAAGATATTTTCCAACAAATTCTCCCTGGAGTGATAAATTACAGACATTTTACTTCACATTGGGCAAACACTAAAGATCTGTCAAGTAAAATAATTAAAACTTCCCGTAAATCGCGCATGCTGCCAATGTGGCAAACCTTTTCTCCACAGTGAAATCAGAGAGGAGATACAACAAAGCCAAAAAAAAGTTGCAAAAGAGCCCATGAAATGCCAACTGTGATGAATCCAAATGATTTTATTCAACAAACCAGCTGATCTGCAGCTCCTTCAAGAGGAATATGGAAAACTAAGCCTTCAAAAAGTCTCCTGTCAGTTTGTAAAATAAAAAATCTAAACAAAACGTTGTCTTTTTGTTTGGTTCCACGTCATTATTAACCTTTTTGAGAAATTTCAAACTGATCTGATGAAATGGTGAAACCCTGTCAATGAGGTTCTTTTGGTTCCGGAGTGTCCTGCTGTCTGATCGGACTCTCTCTGTCTCTCTGTGTGTTAATTGCAGCCTGCAACAGTCAGGACATAAAGGTCACATCTACCCGCAGGGAGCCAAATGAAGCGTCACTTCACAGTCTGTGGCTTTGCGAATTCAACCTAAATTCCCACCAGGAACACGAAGCGAAACAAAAGCAATCTTTAGATCCAAAGGAAACTGTAAAATATAGAAACCGAGCCCCCAGTTCTCTGCTCCCCTCATTTGTCTGCACATCTGGTTCCACTCAACGCTCGGACTTTTAGATCGTAGCATTCCACAACACACACACACACACACACACACACACACACACACACGCACACACACACACGCAAAAATCCTAAATAGAATTTTGAATGCTGTTTTTTTTTTAAAGTCAGACGAGCAAATGAAAACAATAAGAGTCATTTAGGCTGAATATCTTCACCAACCCGTAACTTGTGTTGTCAAAAGCGGTTTTTTTCTCTTTTTTTGTTTCTCCTCACCCGTGTCGCTCCTCTTCAGTCCCAGACTAAAGATGAATAAATATAAAGTGCATTTGTAAAATATAAGTATCCCTTTCGTCCATGTCGGCGCAGCAATCTTGTTTCGGTGTCGCTCGGTGCTTTGCATGCTCACAGCCACGGGAAGACAAACCCAACAAAAACAACTCAGACGAAGAGAGAAGAGAGGAGAGGAGGGGGGAGAGCGAAGCAGGGGAGCAGCAACTGGCCGAGGGGGGACGGCTGATGGAGAGGAGCTGCAGGAGCCAGAGCTCAGCCTGCCTCTGCCTCTCCGTCAGATGAGGCTGGAATGAATGGAGCAGAGTCAACAGTGGTTCCCAACATGAGGTCCGGGGGCCTTCAGGTCAGTGAAAGAACTTTTTTTTTTTAAATATAGTTTGCATTTGCAGCCTACGGAAGAGGATTAGGGCCACCATCAAAAAAAAAAAAAAAAAAAAAAGAAAAGTCAGAATTCTGAGATTAAAGTCAGAATTCTGACTTTAATCTCAGAATTCTAACTTTAAAGTCTTTAAAGTCAGAATTCTAACTTTAAAGTCAGACTTTATTTATTTTTTTTTTTTCAGTGGCCCTAATCCTCTTCCGTAGAAGCCACCTACTGTCTGGTGTTCGGGTTTTTCGATAGGTTATGTTTGATCTTGATTTCTATATTGCTTTTAATTAATAAAGTTGCGGAACATACAAATATATACTCAGAGGTGGGAAGAGTGTGCAAAAATTGTACTCAGGTAAAATGAGTGGTACTTCAATATATTTATACTCAAGTAAAAGTGGCTGTCCGAGAAATGACTCGAGTAAGAGTAGAAAAGTATTTGTTAAAAAAAAAAAAGTCCACTCAAGTACAGAGTAACTGATCAAATTATCATTTAATATTTAAAAAGTACACAGTCAAACATGCTAAAATGTAAAGTAATTTTGGCATTTTAAAGATGAAAATGATAATTCATATAAGTAACAAAAAAATAAAAAATAAAAAAACTAAACCAGGCAAAAGAAAATTCACAAAGGACTTGTTGATTAAAAATCTTGAAGGAGAACATCCACTCTTCAATTTGTAAGCTTAAATGCACTTGGGTTATGCAGCGAGATAATGACCCGAAGCACATTTCCACTTCTCAATGACCCAAAAAAGCACAAAATGAAGGTTTAACTCTAGACTTATCAAAGTCTAGAGTTAAAGCTGCACTCAAACTGGCTGTTTGAGCTTGAAAACCATAAAATGTGGCCGATTTAAAACAATTCAGCAAAGAAGATCAAACATCCTTGATAGCAACATAAAAGTCTGATTGGCAGTTAGCCCAAGTGCTTGATGGTAGTTATTAAGGCTAAGCAACCAAAATATGTACTTTTTACATACATATGTTGGTTTGGATTGTTTTTTTTTAAGCTATTGATAAAATCTGTAGAACTGTTTTTGTTTTATTTACTCAGATAATTGCTGATGTAAAAATTTGTGTTGATCTGAAATATTCAACTCGGATGAAAAAACAAAAATCCAAAATCTGCAAGAGGGCAACATTTTATTGATGGTCATTCTGTGATAACAGAGTTATTGTGATGGTTCAGTACTATTAGTTGGACATTTAGTATTAAAAAAATAAAATAAAAGTTTTACAAGATTTTAGAAACATTTCCTGTTTGGTATAGATTAATCTAGTTTATATTTGACTCATCTAGATGTGTAAGAGAAATCCAAACATTCAAAAGCCATTTAAAAACAGAGCAATAGCCCTTTAATTTAGCAGCACAACTCCATATTTCCAGGATGTTCCAAACAATCGGAAAAACGTGACCTCATCTACTGTACTCCTTTATTATTTTTGGTGCTTCTTTGTTGTCTTAAGCTTGTTTAAAATTCTTTACCACAGCAGAAACAGATGCACTCACACCCACTTGTTTCCAGTGTTGAACAAGCTCTACAGTGGTGGCTACATGAATCCTCCAGACTTCAGAAATAGATCGTTATGGTGCTTACATTCTTGGATTTTATTAGGCCTTCTTCACAGCAGCTGAACATACATCCCTAAAGTTTCTGAGGGAAAGCTGATCCTTCAGGTTCACTTCTTCACACTCAAAGATATTTTGGTTCCAAAAAAAAAAAGAAAACACAATTTTTCCATAGCTAGCTATTGTTAAAACAAAACAAGTCAATTAATTTTGACTGAAACTGCATTTTTAGAATCAGAGCAACAATATAATGGAAGTGTGGTTTTATCACAAATATTTCCGTTTTAAGATATAAAACAAAAATATGCCAATTAGCACAAAACAAATCTGAAGCGACATAATTTAAATGTTAATCACTTCCTGAGTTGTTCAAGTTTAAGGAACAAGGAACAGTCATATAATCTAAAAATATTTTTCTCTAAAATATTTTCAGTATTTTAGAGAAAATACTCTAAAATACTGTATTATTTAATTTTTTATCCTACTGTGGACTGAATGGATTTTTTCCTCTAGTATTACACAATATTATTGATAAAAAAAACTGCTTTTCTATGCTTGTATAGACCAGTTACAACTAATCTAAGCTTTATTTCTTTACTAAAAGCTGCTTCATGAGCATACATAATAAAGATGAAATCCACAGCTACAACCTCCAATTTAAAGCTTTTCCATTATAACGAGTCACAAAATTAAAACTCAGTGAAGGTTAGGTTTTAATAAGACATACGCGTTTATGCTGATCTTTAGATTCACATGCAGAAGGGTCAATATTTGCACCAGACTTATGATCTCAACAGTATTCAAGCTTTGTTTTTAACCATGTGACTCCAAGATTAGAGAAATTCACTGATGAAAGCTTTAGTCCAACATGATTCATTTATGTGAAATGCTCCTATTTTTTTTATTTAAGCCTGTTTTGGTCCCGCTGACTATATTAAAATTACGAGAACTGAAGAGAAATAAGTGAATAAATAGAAACTCTGACAAAGAACAGAGAGGGAAACAAAACCACAAAGAACAGAACAACAAGCACAGTTTAACCAATAGTATTTAATGGTTTATGCAACTGTTTGCTAAGGCCCAATCTCCCCCCAACAGTACTATTTGATAAACCAGTCCCTTGCATTTTATTGGCCAAAAATAAATTCAAATATACCTAAATAAATATGTGTTTATGAAAAAAAAAGGGAGCACAGAGGCAGGGGGTTGTGGGTTGCCCAAAACAGTAACAATTCTAATTAAAGGCAACATGAAAACAACTGTTTTCTTCATGAACTAAATTACATGAACAGATCTTTTTCTGTAAAAATTGGGTCAATCCTCAAGCAGCTTCCGCTCCATATCAAGTAGCACAGCTCTAAAACCATTCATTATAAAAACAGGTGGAACACTGCCACCAGCTGGAAGTTAAAAGCTTTGGTCACAGGAGTTTGACTAGACGTGAGCGACAGCTTCGTCATCCCTCGTGGAGAAACTACACGGGTCTGAATTTAAACAGAATCAGGCGACGTGGCGCCGTTAAGGGTTCCAAACATTAACGGGCCAGACTGGCTCGCTCGCTCGTTTAGCTTCAGGGAGATAAGAGCAAACAAAATGTTCATGTGTGTGAGGTTCTGACTACCTTGGACCAGAGAGGCTCATGCACGGATGCCTGTGTGTGTGTGAGAGCATATGACTATGAGGCCTTCTGCAGTCCGTTCCATCTGGCCGAGCTGAAGCGGTTCAATACGTGGTTTTATTTTCTCTTTTTAAGCAGAAAAGGGAACATCAGAAACACTAAACTCACTTCTCACCAACACGGTGCCGAAAACTCGACCCTTCGCAGCGTGAGTCATCCAGGGCTTTGACCCCCGGAACAATGCCAGGATGGGTGGGCTGGGGTGGATGGACATCGGAGGGCTGTGGGGGGTGAGGGGGCAACAGTTTCCGTTCCCAACCCCTCCTGGACTTCTCACCCACCCCATGCTGCCATCCGACCCGTTTCCCTCCAACTCCATGGCAAGGTGAGATGCTGTTAGAACGGGGGAGCCTTCCCCCGTCCAATCGAATGATCCGGTCAGTCGTTTAAGGGACATGAGCTCAGTTTGAGGCGCTGCTGTTGGAGGAGCTGGATGTGGAGGCCACGGCCGTGCCGGAGCTGCCCGAGGAAGCCACTGATTTGCGGATGTGGGGCATTAGGAAGGGGTCACTGGCCAGCTGGTGAACATCGATGCGGTCCTCCTTACGATAGACCAGACAGCGCCTTATAAAGGCCTGAAGAAAAACACCACAAGAGGGTGGGAATAATGATCAGGTATAGGTGGACAATTAATATATATAATCGCAAGAGACATGATCAATATAAATAGATAGTATGTCTGATCAGAGGTTAGTACTGAAAATTGAATTTCAGTAAGAGTAGCACTACTTCAACATATTTTTACCCAGGTAAAAGTAAAAAGTAGCCATCCAAGACATGACTCATGTCAGAGAAAAAAAAGTTTTTGGTAAGAAGTTTACTCAAGTACAGAGTAACTGATCAAATATCAATCATTTGATATTTAAAAATTACATCACCAGACAGACCAAAATATAAAATTAAATGTAAAATTTGGCATTTTAGGAACCTGAATAAAAATAATTTGTATAAATAACAAAAAAAATAACAAAATCAGGCAAAACAATATTTTTCCAATCACTTTCTTTCCATATAAAACGTAAACAAAAGCTGCCAGTGTGTGAATTTTTGATTAAAACGAGTTTGTTTTTCATTTAGTGGGTAGAGAACCCAGAAATTTTACTCAAATAAAAGTAGCGTTACTCTATAATACATTTGCTCAAGTAAAAAGCACAGAGTAGTAAAAATACTCTTAAAAGAACTTTTCTCAAAAAAAAAGTATTGAGTAGAAGATAGTGGCAGTTAGGAACACGTGTTTGCGGAGAAAAAGCCTGGCTATTAATGTACAAACTTGCCTCCTGTGTCGTCAATCTGTTCTAACACCTCCGAAAGCAATGGCTGTAAGTTCAATCTGTGTTCTGTTTGGCGTTATACATTTTATTAAGAGTTTATTCAGAGATTGTTTTCCAAATGTGTGTATTCCAGTAATTAGCCATGTCCCAATAGTTTTTTTTTTTTACATAGTAATGGTCGCTAACGTGACTGTTTCTTAACAACAGTTAAGGTTCATTCTAATTTATGTTTATTCTGTGTATTTAGAGCTGATGCATATTTTATTTTCTGTTTATAGTTTCACTCAGCGCTTTCACTGAGCTTCCCACACAATTGTACGAAATTGTAAGAAGACCGTAATAAAGGAGCAAGACTCTTGGCTTTCTGGCTCATGAAAATTGAGTTTGGCTTGCTGTTAATCTGTGTTAATACACACAGTGCATCCAACACGTAGTGAGAACAGTATACTTATTAAACTATAAAAAGAAACTTGGTTGTGACTGGTGACTTTATGAAAACACATACCTTGGCTTCAGGAGAGACTACAGGTTTTGGGGGGAACTGAACTTCTGTGGCCTTCAGGATTGTGTTCTCCTGCAGGATGTCCTGCTGAGACTGGTTGTGACCAAAAGGCTACGGCAGAAAAGGTAGAAAAAGGTATTGGCATAAAGTCGAAATCAAAACCGAACTCAAAAACTGAACTCAACACCAACAGATTCTCGTCTTTCTGCGACACCTACCTTACGGCCATATAAACACTGGTAGAAAATGACACCCACGGACCAAACATCAACTTTATTGGAGATTTTCGGTGGCTCCTTGCCAACCACAAAACACTCTGGGGGCAGATACCTGAAGATAAAAGAGGGTTTCATTTCTATGTGCATAAATCTCACAAAACACACATGTGCAACCATTTTTCTATTTTCAAATACTTGTTGTGGCCGCATTAAAAGTAAGAGTAAATGTCTACACGTGATTCTTGACGGCTAAAATACAATAGAAACATTTATTTACTTCAGTAGCGGAATTTAACTCTGTTAATTTTGAGGTTTTTGGTTCAAAGCTAACGCAAAATAGTGTTTTATTTTTTCTTAAGATAATCAGAATATCACGAGACCATTAAAGAAAATTTAAACATATTTTGTCTAAATAATCGCAGGAAAGACAGCCGACTTGAAAGTTCAGCAAATTTTAATAACATTCCCAACTAGCAGGGTAAACAACAAATTGTCATTGCCAAGGTGCCACAGTGTAATCCAAGAATAATACAGTAATCCAAGAGTTGAGTGGAAGGAAAAAGTGTGGAAGAAAAGGCAAACAGTCACTGAAGAGTTGGTGACCCCCAGTGTGTCGGTCTGGGAACCAGTCTTACCAGTATGTTCCCGCTCCCTGTGAGGTCAGTTCCATCCCGTCTACAGAGTTGTAGCTGTCGTCATCCATTATCTTCGACAGGCCGAAATCTGTTATCTTAATCTCACCACAGGCAGTGCCATTCACAAGCAGGATATTACCTAAGAAGGAGTAAAACAAAAAAAACCCTAACATGAGTTGACATTTTTTTTACTTTGTCATCTCACTACAGACGACGCACTTTGGCGGGCCACGCCATTTAGCCTCGTCTCTTTTAGAAAAAGCCAGTGAAGGAGCTATGCTGTAATTAAACTTTAATTCATCTATATAGCTGGATTTGTTTGGATTGATCTGATTTTGCAATACATAAAAAAATGATCTTTTTTTCTTCCGAAGTGACATTTGTTGTACGTTTGAAATAAAACATTAAATTAATCAACCAATCAGAATTTTTTTTACAATCTGAACAGTTAGGTAATGTTCTTAAAAACAATTAATATCATAAACTGCCTCGACATAAACAGACTTCTCATCTTAGTGCGACTCCTAGTAATTTAATTTTATACATGTGCTTCTATTCCAAACATGTGCCTCAAAATTAAAACTAGAAGAAAAAGGTAACCAATGTGAAGACTGACCTGGTTTAAGGTCGTAGTGGATAATGGGAGGTCTAATTTCGTTGAGGTACTTGAGGGCGTTGACAATCTGCATGATGATGGAGCGTCCTTCCTTCTCTGACATCAGCTTGTGCTGCTTCAGGTAGAAGTCCAGGTCGTTGCCCTCGCAGTACTCCAGCACCGTGCAAAACCTGCTCAGACAGAGTCAGCGGGACTTCAGCAACTTTCATAGATGGACAAAAGAAATTCAACAGTTGCACGCCTGTTCCAATGACTTACGAGTCAGTGTCAAGTGAAAAGTAGTCGTAGAGTTTAACTATCCGTGGGTGATCCAGCTCTTTATGGATTCTATATTCTCTGCATGCATGTCTGAAAAAAAACAACAGAAACAAAAAAACAATACCTTTCATTATTAACTAATAAAAATGGTTGTTAGACATTTTCATGTAAAAAAGATTCCATACATTTCCAGGCTGAAATTTCCAAAGTTTTGGGTTTTTTTTACATTCATTGTTACCAATTTAAAAAAAAATACAATGAATTTGTAACCGGATACTTCTATATACGGCAGAATACATAAACTTGAAAAAAAGAAGGAGGAAAGCAAGAAAGAAAGTGCAATGAAAAAAAATAAAGGAACCAAGAAAGGACACATAGCAGCAAGTAAAGATTTAGACAAAATAAAGTTAAGAACTATAAATGTCTTTCATACTCCTAATTTCCTTTTCCATACTTATCCAGATGTGAGAAACACTCAAATTCACTTCACTACATTTCCATATTTTTCCTACTCTGCATTGGTCCTCTGAATGCATGGTTTATTACCATGAAAAAATGTTAAAAGAATGATTCAAACACTCACTTGTGATAATTTTCCTTCTTCTCGTCTCTCCAGTTCTTGTTTAACTGGTGGATTTTAACGGCAACGTACCTTTGCTCTGTTAAATCAAAGGCCTGAATAAAAAAATAAAATAAAATAAAAAATCTCCAGTTAGATAGAAAGTACATATGGCTTTGTTTTGCTTTAGCTGCACTAAGACTCTTGCCGCACGTTAAAATGGCTGCGTTCATTAATCGTTTTAACTGTCCTGACAGCAGATTCCTTGAACCCTGACATTTTGGCACAGTGATTAACCACAAAACAGAAACTTCAACCTAACGTAATACCAACTAAAGCTTGCACAGCACAGACACAGTTTAACCTCACAATGTGAACTGCTCTGATTTTATAAAGCAGAATAGGACAAATGGGATCATTTTTTAGTTTTCTAGCCTGTAAAAACTACTAAATAAAGGCAAAACAGTAACACAATGCAGTTAAACAACAGACTAGCTGGCTGATCTCTTGTAACTTAGAAAAGAAATGTTTTGTCTCACCTTGTAAACTTCACTGAAACCTCCTCGCCCAAGCAAATGGAGTAGCAGGTATCTGTCATTTAGCGTAGGATGATCTTTGAATCTAGCGAGAGGAGGACATGATAGACAAAGCGTAAACAAGATGAAGGAATTAAAGTAATCTAAATTTTAACATACTAAATACATATTGCAACAAGGGAACAATTATTATTTCCTCAGGGTCAAGTCGGTTAGGATAATTTGTCCCTTAATAAATGAAATCATTATTTGAAAACTGCAGTTTGTATTTCACGTTATCTTGATATAAAATGTATTTATATCTGAATATTTAAATAAAATAAATCTGTAAGGGACATTTTCTTAAGCACTGTAAAAAGTCATAAAAAAAACCTTTTCATTTATGTAATTTCATATTAAAAATCCTGATTAAAAATGCCAAATACAAAAGCTCAACTGGATTTAAACAAAAGAGGATAGAAGTTCAGCCAAAAGTGCAACTTTCAAGGAAAACAATTATTTCTATTTAATATCAGTAAATTTTTTATTAGCTTGCTTAAATGTCATTCCTTTACATATTAACATGATCAATATAATTACCAGTAGTAATTATTTAAGCGAGATACCCTGGGATCATATGAGTGAACTTCATAAACAAAACACCAAACATCAACAGAGTGTTTGGAGAAAACATTCTGACCTTTGATAATCAATTTTAAGTAAATTTTATTAAAATTATTAGCATATATACTGATTATTCGGGTCAATATCTAAGCTTTGACTAATCCTGTCAAAACCGAATAATACTGTAATTGCATCTTGGATTAAAAAAAAAAAAAAAAAAAAAGATTTTGTAATCCATGTCTGAAAAGGAAATCTTACTGGGAATTATCTTCATTGTGGATCCTTTTGAGCTCACGTATGTGAAGGTTTCTCACTCGCTCCAACCTCTCCAGCTCTGCCTGGATCTCAGCTTCCTCCTGCAAATACAAACAAGAAATCCCCCCCAAAAAATTACAGTGTGAGAAAATGATAAAGATATCATAGGAAAACTTGATAGGGATAAGCCTGCCAGGATAACAAATTTTGCTGAACGATAAATTGTCCCAGAAATTATTGCAATTAATGATGATATTGTCATTTTGAAACAATTTTTAATTGATATGATAATGGCACAGTAATGCAAGTATACCCACTCCAAGATCAAAAATCCTTTAACCTTTAAAAAACAGTTAACTGAAACTGGAGAAATGTTTCAAATACTCTAAACAAAACAAATCAACCAAAACAACAATAATTAAAATGGATTATGAATATCTAACCAACACTGCATTTCAAAAAGTAATAATCATTCAGCTTAGAGAAAACAAGCAAAAGTGGCAGGTTGTGCAAACAAAATATTTCTCAAAATAGGGGCTTTTCAACAATTTTAAAGGGGAGCATCTCTTCAACAACTTGTCCACATGGAAGTGATGGCGCTCAATTTAATTCATCATGCGATTGATTTATTGCTTAATATTACAGGCTTAGAAGGAATTTAAAACAATACATTATGCGTTACCTTTTTAAGGTACCCTAATCTTAGTTTAAAGATTTCTTCTTGCTCGTGGTACTCCGCCTGCGATAACCTGGGAGAAGACAGAACAAACCTCAGCGGAACGTCAAACATGTCAACGCGTTTAGAACAAGACAATGCTGACGCCGAGGAGAAGAAGAGCAAGAAAAAGTGCTGTACGTTTCGCTTTCTGTCCCATTGGTCTTGCTTTTGCGTTTGTTTTGCTCCAGGCTCGGCAGCGGAGTCTGGGCCATGGAAGGCGGCTTGCGTTTGGCTAGGAGCTTTCTCTGCCTCTCGATGTCCTCTCGCTGAGAGTTGATCCTCTCTTGTTGTCTGGAATGCACATAATTAAACAACTGCATCTTAATTCTCATAACTAAACACGCAATAGAAAATTTAAGAGTTAGTTTTGATTCTCTTTTCAAGTTAAAACAACAAAGTTTGTGTTTTTTTTACTCACTTGATAAGGTTTTGGAACGCATATCCATCTGTCCACTGCTCAGTGAAGGATGCGCCGTGTCTTACTGTAGTGAAATGGCCCAATCGAAGTCTATCCTGCATACTTTTATCCCGGCAAGCCATTTTCTCCTGCTTGGACTGAGCGGCAGAGAAAAACACGAACCAAACATCACCGATCAACTTCTACCGAGGAGCAACGTTTTCAGACAAACGGCCTCAGTTTTCGTCAATTTCATACTTTTTCAATCAGCAGCTTCTTGGACATGGTCACACACTTGTTTAAGCGTTCCTTGTATCGTTCCAGCATCCTCTGCTGCTCATCGATTTGCCTTCTGAGTTCACAGTTCGCCTGGAACAGAACGCACAGAGAGGCGGGAAATAAGCAAGGTGAAAAGGATTATTACAGTTCATCACATATGCTGAGAATCGACACGTGCGTGAGTGGAAAACCTTCACAGAGAGCGAGCAAAGTGGCACGGATGAAGTGTAATGAGATTAGTACCCGCAGCAAATCGTCTATTCGGCCCTCCTTCTTCTCCAGGTCAGAGTTCTTGCTGTTCTCCAGGGCTGTTAGTTTCTCTAAAGTAAGGTCGGACTAAGGAGCACAAAAGCCGTCGTTAATGGTGGGTTCATTCTGAGTAAGTGCATATGTTACAGTTTATAGTTGTAATCATTAATGTACAGCTCTTCCACATTTTGTTAAAGACTTCAAGTACATTCAATTAGATTACATTGCATGGATCAACATAAAGTAGCAAAAATTGTGAAAATATAGGAAATGATACATGGTTTTCAAAGTGTTTGGCCAGTAACTAAAAAGCCTGCATATCCATCCCCCTCGAATCAAATGCGCTTAAATATCATCTGCCTGCAGAATTCACCTGATTTGAGGCGTTAGCGGTTCGGTTAAGGTCTCAAAGGTCTGCTGCAGAACATCAATGAACAAATAGAATCATAAAGTCCAAGCAACACAGCAGACACGTCAGAGATGAAGTTGCGGAAAAGTTTAAAGCAGGGTTAGGTCATAAAATTATATCAAAGGTTTTTTGGACATTGACTAGTCAGAGTCAAATCTAAGATAACTAAGACCTTTTTAATGCCACCTTGAATGAAATTTAAGACATAAAAACAAATAAACAAACAAAAAAAAAAAACTATAAACATAGGGCTGACTTCCATGGGTTGAGCCTGTCCAAATTAATCGTTGTTCAGCCAACTAGTGATATATTTGAAATTACCCATAATAGATGCAAAAACGCAAGCTAGATGGATAGCTTGTAAAGGTATATTACCAGCTAGTTAGCCTCAATCATCTTGAGTCACATGACAGAATGAAGATGTTTACACATGACTCAAACTTTTGCCTGACAGACACGTCCCAAAAGCAATAATAATAATAAATACATACAAGATACAAGATGTCAAAATTTAAGTCTGGCAATTAGCATTTCTAAGGTCAACTTACTGTGTTTTTTTTTTTCAATACATGGCTGACCGACTAACAGCCAGGACAGTAAACAGAAAACCACCAAGAAGCCCACAGTCACTATGAAGGAGCTGCAGACTTCTACAGCTCAGCTGGGAGATTCAACAGCTATTAATCATCCACAAACCCCTAATGCTAGAATGACAAGCTCACTGACAAGTGAGCCTTTGAAAGTCATATGCTGCATTCACAGTCTGCCACAAGCCATGCAGGGACAAAGCAAACATGTGAAAGGTAAGGGCTCTGGCTAGAAGTAACCAGAACGTAGCCATTTTTAGCCTATGAGCAAATCGCTATGTTTAGCAGAATGTCAAAACTGAATGTCAAACATGTTTTGCATATTGAAAAACTTGGTGGTGGCAGCATTATGTTTTGAAGGAGGGTTTTTTTCAGCGTGGACAGGAGTTGAGGGGAATAAACACAGGGCAATCCTGGGGGGGAACCCCTTTAGGGATGGCAAAAGACATTAGATACAGTTTAACTGAATTCAAAATACTTGATTGATTCCACAGGAAAAATAAGTAAATAAATAATTTGGCTGATGGTTCATCTTTAAACAAGAGAAAAATTGTCAGAGCTCAAACAAATCTCGCATTTACATATATATTTTCCTAGATTCAACTGTTTCAATTTTACCCTCCAGACATTTGGGAACAAAATGTTCCCCAAATTGGGATTTATACTCTTTGAGTCAAAGATCCTTTAAACCACTTACCAAAATGTAAATCATTTTGCAATCAGTTATACCATCATTTAAAAAAAATCTTCGAAAATATAAATAATTTGTTGAGGAAACCAAGCCGAACCCATTTGACCCCAAACTGGGACAAAGTTTCGATCAAATCAAACTCTCACAATGGAATGATTTCGCTCAAAAAAAAAAAAAAACATAAAATCTGACTCAGGTCAAAAAAAAATAAATAAATAAAAAATCCAGTCTCCAGATGAGGAAAGCTGATAGAAACATACTTCAACAAATTTGAACCTGCAGCTGCAGCAAGACATGCTTCTAGAAAGTACTGAGACAGCAAGAAGTATACAGATGTGAGCCGCACTTATCAGATTTTCATTTGGGAAACATGAGATGAATACCATGTATAACTTCCCAGACTTCACAATTATGAATTATTTTATGAGATTCTGTCGCACAAGTTTCCAATAAATACATTGAGGTTTTGCTGTTGGGTGACAAAAAGTGAAAATAAATTTAGAGGTGAGTATATCCATGCGACTTCTTGTAAACTATAATCAAGATAATTAGATAAACAGGTAGTTAGCATCCAGTTAGTGTGTGATGTACCTGTGTAGTTTTGTGGAGCATGTGAAGAATGACGGGCTTCATCGCGCATGTGGAGAGCTCCGTGTTGACAGAACTGATGGACGAAGGGCTTCCTTGCTGCACCTGGGAGGAAGACACATTGTTCAGTGAAGACGCTTCATTTTGCTGTGAAAGAAATGTACATAACCCCCCCACCCAAAAAAAACCCCTTCACTTTAATAATTTATCAGGATTTGGTGGAATATGTCACCACAAAGCATATCATAAGTATTTATTCCCCCCCCCACTGTATGTTTGTTTTAATAGGACATTTTAAATCAGTCATCTACTTAATGACTACTAGAACATGTGAACACACATCTGATTCCTCTCACTCGTGAACAGACCTCACCCGCTGGTGTTAGTAACAAGCATGGAATAAAGAGAATGAAAAGAAAGAGCGTTGTGAAATAAAAAAGGCTTGAAAAACACCACAGAGCCAAACAACGCTCACCGTGACAGGAGGGTTGGACAGAGAGTGTTGTGGGGAAGAGCGGACCACTGGCGGAATTCCCCTAGCAGGGCTGGTACCAGGACCGCTACCTCCCGCAAACTGACACACGAGGAAAAGAAGATAAATTGAAAGGCGAGTAAAAAAGGGGTTAGAAAGAAGGAACAAAAAGTTATACGGGTGAATCCAACGCGATAGGAGCACTCACCTCAAAATAATCGCTAATTTTAAGCCCCCTCGCTCCTGCTTTGCCTACAAAAAGAGAAGAGGAGGGTTCAATAAAAGGGAATGTGTAAAAAATGATGAAAGGGTTGTAAGTGGGGATTATGGTACCTTGGCTGCTGTCAAAGTGGTCCGATTTGCGTTTTCTGACTCTCTGCTCGTTCGCCTTTTTCTCTGGAGTCTGTGAAGAACGCAGCATAAACACACCGTGTGTGAGGTGGGGTAAATGGAAGGGTCCACACAAATAAATCCAGTCAATATGCAAGAGAGACTAACCTCCAGCTCTTTGTCACTAAGTGAACCCAAGCTGCACAGACTCTGATTGGATGACTCATTCTGACTCTGACCTGAGCCCTGTTGTCAAAAAAAAAAGAAAAAAAAAGAGAAAAGGAAGGACTTAAATACACACAAAAAATGTTAGACGTATGTCCATTTGTTACTAATTTCAACATGTGGGAACTTGTGGGAAAAGGAGGACAAAAACATATGGTAAAAATGCTGAGAGACAAGAACAGTGATGGAGAGGTTTGGCTATACACAATCACCATAAAATCCCAAATGTGTGGAGACCTGCATCGGTACTAACGCTGGTTCCCTAGGTGATGCCTGTCAATCAAATGATTCACATCAGAATTCAGCAGGCACTGTCCAATCAGAGCGAGACACTTAGTCATTCTGAGCACACTAGAGCTCCCTTGCTGAACCCTCCTAAAATGGCTGAACATTAGGCAAGCTGCTGGGGATCCATTCCTCGCTCCATCTGCCACCTTTACAAAATGTCATCCATTTTTCCTCCTTCTCCTCCTCACCGCATTTTCAAATCACCCTCTTTTTTTACTATAAAGGCAACCACCAAGAAGATGCTTTTTAAATCTAAAAAAAACAAATAAAAAGAAAACTATTATGGTTGTTTGTTCATGCAGTTAGTAGATACTTTTCGCCACATCTGCCTGTTTATCAAACGATGTTTGATCCCTTTGTTCTTAACTTTTCTGCTGACTCAGTATTTTACACAAAGAACAGCAGCGCCATCGAGCTATTCAAGGTCGAGGAGGAAAAGATAAGCCACTCTGTGACACTGAAGACGCTATCGGACCACCAAACCATACGTCTTCACTCTCACCCATCTAGTAGAGGGCGACTGTGGCATGATGCCTTAGCAGGCGTCGCCATTTTCTCTGCGGCAGCAGCCATGCCATGCTCTGAGCTCAGCTCTGCCTATGGTTGGCACAGGGCCTGCTCTTGGCACCAACTCCGGCTCCCTAACTGCTCCAAGATCACCTTCTTCTAAGACTGACAGCTCCATCTACGTAGCGAGGGTGCGGGGAGGAAAAGAAAAGGAAAAAAAAGCCACTTCTTATTCTACCTGGTCAAAAACTATTTCCGCATTCTTCCTCTGCCCCCTACCAACCTCGTCCTGTCTGTGGCCTTGTTGGCAGAGGCAGTCGCTCGCATATACAACAGCTACATCACAAGCCAGGGAGCGATGCCATGTCAAAGCCGCCAAAAAACACAGACACGGCTCAAGCTTCTCCGGAGACAAAGAAAAGGCAGGAGCCCAAGCTTGTTCAGTCTAAAAAACTAAATAAAAAAATCAGACTGATAATGGCGGTAATGTAAAACAATAACACATAAAAATATAAATCTGTGACTAGAGAAGCATTTCCCCAGCTCAACCTTTGTGACATCTGGTGCATACGAACCTTACTCACTCCAACCCCCGTAAAGCGAGCCTCCAGCAGCTCCTGTCGCCGGGGGTCCAGGCTGTGCAGTTCTTCCATCATGGCTGTGGAGACAAGAGCGCAAATTAAGGAAGGCATTCAAGAGCCTGGAATATTCAGATGGAAGAAGGATGACAGTTTCAAAAGACACTGGTTGTGATGAGTCATGGCTGTGTTTAGCTATATGGATGTGGAAAATTCCTGTTCTGAGTCATCAATAAGTTTGACAATGTTGATATTTATATCCATGAAGGAAAAGCCACTTAACAACTGCTGTTCAGCAAGACACCCAGAGTACGCAGAGCACAACTATAAACAAATACTGATATTTCACATGCATCACAGACGAAGCCCAGATGTGTAAAGTCACTGCCTGGAAATTTATGGAATCACTTGATAACGCCTTGGCATGACAGGCCTAAGTTTCAATGCGCTGTTATAAAAGGTCAGCAATGGAGGGACTGCCAAGAAACTCACAGCAATGGAGAAAAGGCCACAAAGGACAATAAGTGGCCAGTTTGCTGACCGGTGCGGAGGTTTAAAATTACACGCCCAGAACTGGTTACTATGTATGTCTGTTACCTACAGTTTGCATCTATAAGTAAATATATTAAATGTATGGATTCTATAAGTAAATAGCAAAATCTTTGTTTAAGTGCAACAAAATAAGTAAAGTATTTATTTTGAGTACAATTAGTGAAATATCGGTTAGCTAACTTTAGGTAAACGAGTCAAGAAGCTACCGATGCTGACCATCAGTTAGCAATCTAAGCGGCTAACAGTTAGCTAAGGATGTTAAGATTGAATTTCTTTAAAAGGGTAAACCAAAACAAGAAAGGAATGTTTCGACAAATTCTCATCCAAGTATATTTAAAACACAAGGCTATTTTTCCCCCTAAATACTGACCGTTAGGCGTTAGGTTTCCAATTGGCTAGTGTTATCCCTAAAATAAGCATCATCTACCACGACATCTGGGCTCACTGGAGCAAAACATCCTTCAGACGAAATCCTTTTGTCTGAAAGCCCGTTCAGATACTCACTGTAGTTGAGATTTTCTCAGTTTTCTGGGGTTGTTGTCGCTGAAACCGTCTGCGTTGTCTCACCGGTGCTCGGCAGACCCTCCCAGACTAGGCCGCATCCAAAGCCACGTCCCTCGCGTGCTGGTTGTTGATGATCGAGACGCGGACGCCCGCTGAGCAGCTTCAGGTAGACCACGGAGGATTCCGGCGGAGGCCTCGACAAAACTCCGGGTCTCCCAAACCCGCCTTTCTGCGCTCCTTAAGCGGGGATCCCCATCATGTCCCTCGCTCCGAGGGTCATACCGCACTGTGGTCTGGTGTATCTCGCTCCACACAATGGCGACCCTGGAGAATTTGCGCTTTTCGGCAGGTATAAATAATGTCTTTGAGCTAGTGTGGTTACCCCCTATATTTATCTCCCCCAGTGGTGCGGTGAATTTAGGGTCCTGGCTTTTCAGCTCGATCAAAACAAAGTTCGACACCAGTTTCCTTCCGAGCTGCAAAAAGGATCAAAACGAAATCTGTTTTCGGAAGTTGTGCTTTTGGAAGCGTTTCAGCTGAATCCGGATCATTTCGGTTCGGATCTCACGTTTTTGCAATGTAAACAATAATCAGGAAAATCTCATATTTTCTCGTGAGATCGTTTAAGTAGTTTCACCTTCCTTCAGTCCACGCCTGCCCCAAAATCTGTTGTCCGGACCAATAACAAAACCCCCTCCACACAATGAAATTTAGCAGTGCCCACCCCCACACTAGCGATAAATTAATCAGAAAGTTCCCATCCTAACCATGCTGCAGACATAATATAAAAATTATTATTTAAATGTACAAGATTTTTTCAGTACTGGGTAAAACAGTTTTAATTTAGAACGTACAAAAATGTCAAATACAAAAAAGTCATGCAATGCATTTTGAAAAATCTGCAGATTAAAACCAGTATCTTTTTACAGCGGTTACCAGTTCTTTTTCAGATTAGACAACTCATCAGGAGAAATGTCATCAATTCGGCGAACAAGAGTATTTTTCCAGATGAACATGTAAATAAAAAATGTCTATCAGGGTTATGGCAGCCAGTTCAAGAAAAAAAAACAAAAAAAAAAACTTCCACTATCCCATTGTTCCAAATGTGTTCTGGAAAAAGCTGTAATCTTTGGAGGATTTTTCCTCTCTTCTCGCCTTATTTCTCAACAAGGCTTGCGGTACTTGCACTGGATCCAAACCCTGTACATGGTGAGCTGTTTCCCTCTGTTCACCTGCAGCCGCCTGTCCACAAGATTCTGCACTTTTTCAAGCCCAGCCTCTGCAAACAACTCATGAAGCTCATCTAAAACACAGAAAGGCACAAAAATGTGTTATATTCACGTTGAAAGAATGAATCAGTAAGGGATAATAATAAAAAAAAACTAAAACTTTATAAAGCCAGTCATTTATACCCTGAGTAAAGAAATAAACTCGTGTTCCGTCCCCTCTGACGTAAAAGTTTTCAGACAGACATCTCCCTAAGAAAAAATAAAAACAACCCACAAACAGTTATAAAGAACAGTAAACATTTCAAGGTTTTGTTGCAAGGATAAGCAGGGATAGGTATTGCTCAGAAAAGTCCTAAAGAGACCTAAAATGTAAAGGAATGAAGTGTTTTAAATGGGGAATAATCTGAAATATTTCTTCAAAAATAACCAGAGACCAAGAACATTTTTGAAACTGTTCTACTGATAAAAAAGGAAATAGATTCAATGTAAATGAAAAAAAGAGGAAAAATTAACATCTGGGCCACTGATGTTACAGGGTATCATGGGAGACTGGTGCTATACAGTAAAATCAACTAATTGACTAAATAATCAGGAAATCTTTGCATGGTTCCCAAAATAGAGAAAGCAGTTAAACCCTACTGAAGTAAAAAAAAACAAAAACAGAAAAAGACAAATAGTCATGCTTAGAAATACTCACTTTTATAAACTAAAGACTTCTGACATCTCTGAGGACAGGCCGAATTTAGCTTGTTATAAAGACATTTCTAATCCATTTGAATGTTTATCTATATTGGAAGAATGATATACCTTTTGATGTGGGAACCCATTTTGTTTCCTTCAGAAAAATGATGTCCAGGTTTTATAGACCTGCTAATCACATGACCCCATCCAAAATAAGTGGAAACCATGGATGAATTAACAGTGGCATTTTGTATTATTGATTGCTAACAGTTTATGACTAGAGTGTGACTGATTTTAAACAAATTCTTCCCAGTAGAAGAAAAATCTTTATCAATTGTAGACCTTTTGAACCTTGACACAACCTCACTGACCTTTCTTGAAGCGCAGTTGTGCCATATCGTAGCGTCCATAATCCCTCAGCAGCATCACACCACCTGGTTTCAGCAGACTTGCTAATCTACTGATGGAGGCCTGCATCCTGAGATGGAGGGGAAACACTTACACAGTGTCTGCAATATCCTAAAGATGTATGCAAAAATGAAAGCACAAAACTAGGCAAAGCAATATCTGTTCGTACTGGTCGGGATGCAGAGCCGACAGCACAAAGATCAGCACAATAACATCAAGGGATCCGTCAGGGATGGGGAAACTGGCCTCGACATTGCTCAAGTCGTGAACAAAGGCAAAGCAGCGGTTCAAATCATACTCTGGATTAGTCTGATGACGAGAGAAACTTTGAGTTAATCACTTACACACTAAACTGTTCGTTTGAGTCAAAACAGCTCACCTTCACTAATTCCACAGCAGTGCTGGAGAAATCACAGCAGTAAACAAAAAGCCCAGGGTCACTGCAGAAGGCAAAGCTGCAGTTATATAGACTGCAAAAGGTGAGGAGTCGTCTTTTTCAGACATGATGCAACTTTTCTTGTGTGTTCTTACTTGTTGGTCTTGAGTATTGGGAAAACTGTGTTGCCCACACCACAACCAACCTGTACAGAAATGATATTATGTTTCAGGAGAATTAACCATTTCAAATGGAACAAATTTTATAATTTTGAATGAACATCTGTTTGAATGTGTGTGCTATTTGAATGTTTAGAGAATCTTATATTCAAAGAACAAGAAAGAAAATCATAATTTCAATTAGATTACATTCATTTAGTGGGAGACGTCTAATGTTTAAAAGATTTTCACATATTTCAATCATATACTTGTTAGCTCGGCTTTTCAGGCTTAATCTTAAAACAACAACACAATTTTGACACTTCTGGGAAACATTTTACAAGACTGGAACATAGAGTGGAAAGGATCTTTGTACAATCTGTCTGGTTCCTTCCAGGTCTTGAGTCCTGCAAACTCTTCCTTTCCACTCATCCAACAGGATTTGGGTTTAGGGACTGAGATGGCCATGGTAGAAGGTGGATCTTGTATCCTTGGCCAAATGTTTTGGATCATTATTCTGCCAAAACACCCACTAACAAAAAAAGTCAATTTTGTAGCATGCCCTCTAGTTTTCTGGAGCTCCCTTCAAATAATGTTTTCTCCCACTGAAAAACACAGACTGTAATTAAAGGTAAGCTTTTCTACATTTTTGCAGTTCATGCTATAAAAGCTGAATGCAACTGTAGCAGCTATATACAGGTTATAACACCTTCTTCGAAAGGTTTTCTGTGTGTCCCATGGATCACAGAATAGCTTTACTAAAACACACCTAGACTCTGTTTAAAGGGACATGGGTTTTATTATTCAAGCCCATCAATTTAAGAATGTGTTTAAATCTATAGAACATCACTGAAAAAAAATCTGAAAATTTCCTGAACTAAATAAAACTGTATTTAAAACATTTACATGGTTAAAATGTGACCAACTTGCTGCTAGAATGATCTCTAACCTCCAGGATGCGATATGTGGCAGAGGAGCCTGGAAAGTCACAGTTGTCACCAGACAAAGCTGCAAAATCCCTGCATTGTTTTTGTTCAAATTCGTCCTGATGGCTGCTGTCCACGCCGGAGTTGTTTGGTTGAGATTCGTGGTCCGGGTTACGCTGTGGGGCAAGCTCTGGAAACTCTGTGAAGAGCCAGTGACGGTCTTTAAAGAAGCGATTCTCGTGTATCGTGTAAAACTCATTCCAGAATTCACTGGCCCGGCTGTTGTACTCCTCTGGAAGTAAAAGGCAGAAAATCTGGTATTAAAATAATAAATAAAGCACACTTCCTACAACATTACACGCGTCTGCTTCTCAAAGGCCAGTAAAATAAAAAAATAATCATGATTTAATTCTAATACATAAACATAAAAATATATTCATTTTCAAAAGTATAGTCTAACCTTGTTTTTCTAGAGGCAAGGGCTGATTGTTTTCTGAAACTTTCTTCTTTGCAGCTTCTTCCTGTTCATCAGTCCACTCAACATTGTCCCTGGAGACAACAAAACATTATTATTCCAATTTTGTGAATGAATAATAAAGTGACTGACCATGAAGAAATTGTGTCTGATATTTTGATGTGTTTTATTAGGCTTAATTTATATGTCTTTTATGTCTGGATGCAGATTTGACCGATAATTTAACAATTGTGTTATTGGAATCAACAACTCTCTGTTAAAAGAGTAGTTTCGCCCGTATACAATGCATTAAGGTAAAGTAAATAATGAATTCTCACGCTGAACCCCAGTGACCTCACCTTCATAGATATAAAAAAAGGTTTATATTTATTTATTTGATAAAGGAATAATTTTTGGCTAACCATCAAATATGGCAACTTTATTACCGTCACCTTATTTTTTGGAGATACGACCAAAGTTGCTGAAAATAATTTTCTGACATTTAAAAATGTCTTATTTTTTCTGATCTTATTTTTGAAATTCTATTTTAATTTCTTAAAATAATTTCTAAACAAAAAATAATCTCTGCTCACTCTAATCGAGAGAACTTTTTTTACGCTAACAGCGGGCAACCGTAATGCCCCTTTTACCGTAATGCATACAGTAGAGGGGAAAGTAATTTCATGCGAAAACAGTCGTACTTTCTAAGTGTCGGTTTGTTTGGACGCAGTAAAAAATTACAAAAATAAATCGCAGCATTACAAAAGTGAACTCAACGATCCAAAGCTAAAGATAATGCTGAAAAAGTCTCCTCCACTCAAAAGATGCACATGAACCCATTCCGTCCTATTTGGGTCTGTGGTACCGACCATGCGTTGTGCTGGAAGACCTGCCGCGGATCTGTGAGGAAGCGGGTCCCGAACTGAGGCCTTTTGGTTTCCTCAGAGGGAGAATTTGAAAGTGTCAAGCTGATTTCTGTGTTTTCAGCCTCCACTCCGTCCACGGTGTGGGGCGCCGCCATGATGGATCTGACGCAGAAGGGAGTGACGCATTCAGGGACAAGCGGAAAAGATACTCAAGAGTTGAAACATGCTGATAGTTAATATTAATCAGTTAAAAAAAAAAAGAAGCACATTGTTTTTTAACTTTGCACAGGTGTGGAGAGTCATTTCAGTCAAAATTAAGTAAGTAAATGAATAAATAGGGAGATAAATAAATAAATGTGGATTCTGTGAACCTTCATTCTTCTAATTTGATTTTTAGATTAAATGAAAAATGTACTTTATTATGAAGAGAAACTTGGACCACGGAGCAATAGTCCAGTCCACAAAGCAACCAAAGACACAGAGTTTGATTAACTCAGATAGGAAATTCATTAATTAGCCTTCTTAAAAGTTTGTCAGTTATCACTTTAAAAATATTGTGAGTAAATTGCTTCCTGTCAAAAACTTTGCTTCTTTCTCATGTGATGTTTTTTATTGTTTATATCGTTTGTGTTTTTAATGTATTTCTATATTGATATATGTTATTTTACTTTCCTGCAAAGCACTTTGCATTACCTTGAGTCTGAATGGTGCAATACAAATAAACATCTTTGACTGCATTAATACTTTCTTACACGCTAAGGAAAACTATAATGTGTGCATTAGCACTTCTATTACACTAGGGGGAGCCACATACTGAGAATAGTTCCAAAGCCAGTTCTTTAATAATATTAATTAAAGGAGATAATTTTATCTCTTCCGTGTAGGGAAGCGTCTCCAAAGTATCTGGTTGTGTTGGCAAGTCTGGTCTGTCGTAATTCCAGGAAAAATTATCTTGTTTTCCTCAGGAGATATTTTTGCTATTAAAACCTGGTGTACAATTTTGGAATAATTTCTGTGACATTATACTAAACATTAGTTATTAGTATCATGAGTTATTTTGCAGTGACTAAAAATGTACATATTCTTCTAAAACTTCAATACTTTCAGTATTCATTTCATTTTTTTGAATGTTGAAAGTTCAAAGAAATAACTTTCAACATTGTGTTTGAGAGTTTTATATATTTAAGTTTTGTTTACACAACAGATTAAAATACGCAATAGGTATTCATAAAACAACCAATTATTAGAAGTCATCTACAGTCAGCTTGATTATAAAACAGACTGCCCATTTTTGTTGTGGCTGCACTTCCTTACTGTGAAACATGATGTTGACAGTAATGTGAGTTTTTAATGGAGAGGAAGTTTAATCAGTGTGTATCTGATTTATCAAGACAGTCCATGCATGCATGAACACTATCGTCTAAGCAGAGGCCGACTATAGATCCGTTTTCAAGAAAACAGGAAGCATTACAAAATGACAAACGTGATGCAGCATGTTGAGAGAATTTTGTTGAAAGTAGGCACAACAGGAGCAAAGTGAATGAATAAAGAAGAATCCATTTTCAGAATTCCCCAAAAATATTTATTGGAAACACTAAGCCAGGGGTGGGCAACTCCAGGCCTCGAGGGCCGGTCTCCTGCAACTTTTAGATGCATCTCTACTTCAACACACCTGAGTCAAATAATGAGGTCATTAGCAGGACTCTGGAGAACCTGACTGCACTTAGGAGGCGATTCAGCTATTGGATTCAAGTGTGTTGGACCAGGGAGACATCGAAGAGTTGCAGGACACCGGCCCTCCAGGACCAGGATTGCCCACCCCTGCACTAAGCAAACAAACAGGATCTGACTATTTCTATTCTAAGACGCTGTGGATGACAAGTATGAGTCTTAAAGATCATCTAGTTTTTGATCTTTAAAAAATCTCTCTGACATTTTAGAAAGAACATCTTATGAGTCACAAAACGCTATAAGTTCCCCAAATGTAACAAAAAAAACCTTGTCAAACAACAGTGAAAAAGCATCGGTGAGAAAGCAGTTTCAATTGTGCAAAAGACAGACATAAAACCAAAATGCATCAGAGTTTGCTGCATTATGCCCCATTTAAATTACCCAAAGGCTCTTTAAATATAAACTTTAAAAAATTTAAAACGCCCAAATACTAAATACAATATAAATTTATAATGAGCTGAGCAACGCATTTGTGCAAACGCAAAACATAAAAAGCAAAAAACTGTTCATGCATGAATGATACACCACTACTGGTTCATATTTAGAATACAATCCTTACCTCAGGCATCACTGTAAGCCTAATGCATAAATGCAACAGAAACGAGGTTCAATAATTAAATATAGCAGTTTTACATTCAACTTGCCCAACAACAATTTTCACAATAGAAGTACAAAAAACTCCCAACAACTACAGTAGAGATGAAAACACCTTCCTAAAAATAAACACACATATCGGAAAAATTAAACAGCAGTTCACTTAAGTGTAACCTGAAAGCTTGAGTTTAACGTACTCCATATAAAATATGCATAAAACTCACCCTCTTAAAAACCAAAAAGCCTTAGAGAGAACAGCGTGTGACTCATATCAATAGTTTGTAATGTTTTACATTGTGTAGAATCATCACATTGAACTGTTGACAGCAATACGTTGGTAGCCGGTCTAATGACAGTGTGAAAGATCTTCCTCCCATTCCATCAACGTCGCCAACCCCTGAATTATTTCCTTGCTGGATCCAGATGCTAGTTTCCTCTGTATGCTACATTGGTAAAAGTGGAAGTGGCTCCTTTGTACAAAGGATTGTTACCCTGTAACATAAAAAAAATTAATTAATTTGATTCAAAAGTGTGTTTGTCAGTTGGAAGCAGGGGCAGATCTAGAAAAATATCTATGGGGTGGCAAGGCTCTCAGTAGATTCACCCCTGGTTGGAAGGTTCTACATGGTTTGGTATTGTTGATGCTTACCGCATCCCATTTGGCTTTGGATCTCTCCTCCTCAAACTTGGCATACTCTTTACGATCATGGATGGTAATCAGCAGCTTCCAGATGAGCAAACCAACAAGACCCAAGAGGAGAATGGCTCCAGCCACCGCCAAGAGCACCACTAGGATGTCAGGACCCTCGGGACACTCTGAGAAACAGATACTTTCAGAAACTTTCAGATTCCCATTTGTATTCTCTCATTATTGTGGCGCTGCACCGTCTAGCTGTGTAACTAACGCTGAGAGGTGTTCTTTATATAATAACACATTCCTAAATGCACACACTGTGCCTAGCCAGAGATAAACAGGAACAAAAATTAGCACTTTCTTCTTTCATTTCCAATTTTGACTTCCAATGATTCACTTCCTGCTAAAGAGCCGGGCTATAACCCACATGGTTCAAAGCATGGGAAAAAAGTAGCGGCTTATAGTCCGACAAATACGGTAATAATTTTGTTTCTCTGACAGTTTAAATTCCTAATAAACACTAAAATATTTCACAGTACCTGGCTCTTTCACCACATACAAGATAGATTTGCCAGTTTGGTCTTCATAATACTGGAAGTTAACAATGCAGTCGTTCTCGTCTTTGTAGGAGCAGTTCACCGCAGTGTGTTGTTGGAATTCTACCAGGAGAAAAAAAAGAACAGGACCATTTAAGAATAACAACGTGAGACAAAGTTTTTCATTAAAAACAGCGATTTGTGTAGGTCAGCAAGATAGTTCAACCATAATCGAGTGAAATTCATGCAAAGTGAAGGAATGCAACAAAACAACATGACAACATGTTGGGTCATGTAAAAAATGGGACCAGAGAGAGTTCTCAGCACTCACCCACATTCCCATCCATTTTCTTACTCAACTGGTCCACAATTTGAATTTCATTTTTGCAGATTCTGCTGCAGCTGTTCTCGTTGATGTACTGTCCTCTTTTGAAGTGCAGACACTCAACACACTGCCTGCAAGCAACAATAGGACACCTTCAGCTTTATACAATACAGCCAGTTTAAACTTCAATGCTTTAGCTGCAGCTTGTGGTAGTTTTACAAAGGAAATTCAAACTATCACAGAAATATTACAATTGCAACCTATGTTGTGCAATATGTTCTTGACACCTAACAGTTCCATGTTGGGTGTCGAGAAATAAGTAAAACATAAAAATGAATATGCGTAGTAAGCAAGTCAAAATCCAAAGAGCAATGATGCTGCTAATGAAAACCCAACAAGGAACAAGACAACACAACGGCCACATATATAAGTCATAGATTTAGAGTTGTTATAGCAAGAACAGTGTAGAGTGTACTTACTTCTTTATTGTGCAGGCGTCAGGGCAGGTGGGGCACCTGTCACACGTGTCTCCGAAGGCACCGGGTTGAGTGCACTGACAAACCCCGCACTCGCAGTTACCCCGGCCGCTGCACAGCAGCCCTGAGCTGGACACGCAGGTGTCCGTGCGGGTGGTGCAGTTACAGTTGTCTCCTTTCCAGCCAGCATCGCACTGGCAGAACCCACAGTTACACTTCCCATGATCTGAGGGAAACAGAAACAGACGCGTCAGCTCAATTCAGCTTGATGAGCTGAAATTATTTTAGCTAATTTGTCAAAAATAGCTATATGTTTTGACGTCATTTTATTTCTGGTTCATTTGTGAGTTTATTCTACTTTTGTGTGAACAGTGAAGACATCTTGCTTTTTCTTGTAAATTCTATTTAAAGGTAGAACCAGAGTTCTCCACTTTTACTTGAACCCCTGGTGAATGTGTGTAAAAATTCTTTAAATATTTTGTTTATATAATAGAAGCATAACTTGTAGCAGTAGTGGAATAGCAGGTACGGTTTGGCTCCAATCTGTTAAATAGACCATTAATGATAAGGAACCCTACAGTCGTTCTGTATTAAAACAACTTGGCAAAGTTGAGTGGAGCAACATCTGTTGCTACACATTTTGACTCTTGTAATATCTGTAAAATAAAGTTAACTATTGCATTCTTATTTTATGTGTATGGCAATCTAGGATCTTATAATTATAAAAAATATGGCTTTCTTTTCTCTCTAAATACAATTTGACACAAATGCCAGCACCCACTTAGAATTGGGAGAAAGAATAGAACATGACATTAAATTACAGTAAATGTGTGTTCATCGTCGGGAAATGGCTGCTGCACAGAAATTGCTAAATGGGTGGAGAAGATCCATATCTTGTCTCTGCACTCAGCGAGTCAGAACAAGAAAAAATTCTTCAAAACTCACTGTTAGAAAATGGAAGCATTTTATGATGTGAAGTTGTAATACAAACAAACAATCCTTTATAATAAACTTTTAATTTATCTTCACAAGTTGTGCAGACTCTTATGTGTAGCACCGCCAGAGCTGTCACTTATCGTGTTTTAAGTGGAACAGTAAAATAGCACAATATGGTTATCTACTTCCTGACTCTGATCTGTTTGCATTTTCGCCTATTACACAGTAAATTCTGCAGAGTTAAATCAACACTATGCCGAGTCTATTTGGTCGTTATCAGAATTGGTGTCAATTTAACTCTTTTCAGAATTATTTCAACAAGAAACTGAATAGTTTTAACACTTGAAAAAGTTATAACTACTCAAACTATTGTTGAAATTACTCTATAAGAGTTAAATTAATGCCAGTTCTGAAAGGGACCAAATAGACTCGGCATAGTGTTGATTTAACGCTGCAGAATTTACTGTGTAGTAGCAGTAAGTTCCATAGGCTCTTCTACACTATATTTAGCCCATTTTAAGTTTAAATCTCATGGGTGAGGCTAGACAAACAAACCTACGAAATACAAATTGCTTAATTGTAAAGTTAATCACTCTCTTAAGTACCCTGTATCTAAGTGTGCTGAATTATGTATTGCTATGTTTCTTAATACACATTTGTGGCTCTAAAGAGGGCTGAGCCATTAAGAAATTAGGATTTAGTCAATGCAGTGTTCTCAGACGTCTGAGAGTGTGGTTTTATTGTTTTTGTGTTAATGAGCTTCTTTCCTGTGTGTCTTTGAAAACATGTTGCATGAACAAATATGAAGACCAACCAACGATGTTTTAGTTGAATCTGTAATACTGTAATCACCAATTAGTAACAAAGAGAACCTAACTGTTATATCAGCCATGAGAGACAACAAAGATACTGGTTGCAATTAATTAGTTCTTCCAAAAGCAAAGAAAAATCATCCTTTTAATGAGTTTCCTTTTATGTGTTTAAGAAGTTGCTGGCTAATTGTTTCCACTTGGAAAAAGACATGTTCATGAAATTTGTGGAGTGTTTTTTTGTTGTTACTCATTCTAAGCTCATTGTTGGGCAGGTAGTCATATGAAATGCACCCTCAGAGTGCAGAAGCACAGGAAGCACAAAGTGTTGTTACAGCGCGGCAACTACTTGCTGACAGAATCTCGCAGGCAGCTTTTCTTGATGGACAATGGCAGACACTGCATCAGGACGTTAGGCAACCTCAGAAACAATGGCAGAGATCTGAAGACTGCAAGGTAGCCAAACAGGATTTCTTTCTGGATAATGTGAGTCACAGTCCAGCTGGATCACAATGCGGGAAGTCACTGATCCTGGAATGTTACACATAGTCCAAGGGTCTCTGATTCAACAGCTCAAAGAGAAACCATCCTCTGCTCTAAACTTAACAAAACAACAGTGCATAAACCCTATTTTCTGTAGCTTCTTCTTCAGTGTTTTTTTTATGCTCATGGTTACCTGTGGTGACCGTGGTTAGCAGTTTCACATAGCTAAATAAAGCCAACACCTAATCTAGGACGCTGTTTCCTCATAACAGTTAAGAGATTATAATGCAACACAAATGTCACCTGAAAAAGTGAATGCTTGTTTTTGCACAAAACATTGCTACACTTAATTGGACGTTTAAAGGTTTTACATCATGCTGGGATTTTGAAGAAATTTAGCCCATTTTAAAAAAAAAAAAAAATACAGAAGACCAGAACAGGAAAACAGACGGGGCACTAAAACAGAGCTTCACTCTGCAGAAAGGGAGGAGAGGAGCTGCCAGCAGCGGAATGCAAACTTTCCTGCTCTCTTTCCTCATATTTATGGGCCCTGGAGCGATGCGTGTTTTCTCCTGTTCTGTCCCACTGCCCTCAGCAATGGAAAAAATACACCGCTACAAAAAATATGAATGATGTTTTCTTTCCGCCCTGAGCTAAGAATTGAAGTGGTAACGAGGGACACCAGTTCTATAAAGGAAACATTACAATAACACTAAATAAATAAATGCATTGTTCCAAAGCACAGTGGATAGTTTTCCTCTGGCTTACAGCTTTGAATGTAAATGAGCTGCACTAAAAGTCAGCAAAGATCACTCACTACTTGAGGCTCTTTAAAAGATGACATCATGTTTGAGGAAGCATCTCAGCTCACCAGAGACAAGAAATGCTACTTTAACAACCACATATTTAAATTCGAAATGTGTCAAGGGAATTGATAATCTTAATGCAGTCAAATGTGCAGGCATTCATTTAAGTGTACAGTGAATTTGGCATAAAATCCCCCAAAATTTTTATGGGGTGTCTAGCTGGTGACCACTAAAGATTATTATTATTACATTTATTTTTGGGAAATTATTGGGGTGGCTCCTATGACTAAAAATATCCCTTTTAGCCACAATCACATGAATTTAGTTTGTATTTCATGAGTAATAGGAATTGCAAAAAGCAATTTAGACATTAGGAAATCAGTCAAACTCATTTAATAATTTGGACATTGCATATTTAATGAAATGATGGTGATTATATATATTTTTTTATAAGTAATGTTTTTGAATGAGGCTAATATAGCATCATTAGCTTATTTCTAATTAAAATTAGCTGATGTTATGTATGTGTGAAATTGGTTTGGGGATTGTTTGGTTACAGGCTCAACTAAATGCTATTTATTGATTTTAAACTCCTTTTGTAAATCAAATAGTTACTATATGCTTAACAATTTATGCTCTCAACATAAAAAAAAACAATGTTGCTGCTGTTGTAAGAAGTCAAAGAGGAATTTCCTGATTTGCTAATACTCAACCCATACACACCCAAACTATTATTACAGTAGATCACCTGATGAAAAATGCAACTTTTAAGTCTTCAGCTGAGTTACAGAGGACTGAGCTGTGCAGACTTGTCATGGGACGTTAAAGCACAACATGAAGCTCTTTAGCAAGAACACAGTCATATCCTGGCACCAGCAACTGACTATCCAAAACAAAACACTTGAAGTCTCACATAAACACTTCAGATTTCTGCCAGAGAGTTGTGCTGTTTATGGTCATGTACTCAATTACTGCAGGTATGTAATTATTTACAGGTATTTGTAAACAAAGAAAGTCTTCATATACATTTTAAATGTGAACCCTTTGATTTTTCCAGCTAGGTAACAAGAAAAATTATGTAAACTCATCCAGATATGTTTACAGAGCAGAGAGAAGAAGTTAAAATCTAAGGAGGGGGAAAAGGAAGGGAAAGGCAGTTAGATCTCTCCTGATTCATACAACACAAAAAAGCCTTAGCAGTGTAATAACACTCTGTTAAACATCATCTAAATTATTGGTTAAGATACAACATGTCAACATGCTATTTTCTACCATGTTCAAATATATGAGTGAGGTAAGGAGAAGTGTGTTGAAATGCTTTCGCAACAGGGTTACAGATTACAGAACAGAAAGAATCTCAGCTCAGATATGAGTAAATAACTCAGTGAGTTTTTTTCCATAAAAGGTTTTGCATAATTTTACTGAGGTAAAAGTAGAAATATTTAATCAGATCAAGCTATAAGTGTGTAAATAGTGTAATGCTTGAAAGAACTTAGGGTCAGTTGGTAAAAAAATACGCTAATTATTTTTTCTCCTCAATTATCACATTTAAATTCTAAGCTATTTCTGTTTTCTGTTTGAGTTGTTTCTCCCAGTGACTGAGTGAGTTTTTCACAGGTGGCTCTGCCCTCATTAAAATATGAATGGCAATTTGAGTGGAGCCTGCTGTGACTGTAGTGTCTTTAGACTTTGTTATAGACTAAGCAAGACAAGAATGCATCCATCCGTTCATAGTGTATACCCACTTGTTCTTACAGTATGGACAGATCACCAGTCCACAGGATAGACAACCATGCACAACCACACTTATCTCTAAACTCAACATAGACTTAAAAAAAAGAAAGTCATGTTTGTGGACCAGATACACAAGGAAACATGTAAACTCTACGCACAAACAACCCATAATGAGATTCAGTTTATTGCTGCAAAGCATCTTTACGTTCTCCCTTTCTCAAAGTATTCCAATTATTGGGGACTGTTAAATGTCCTTTGGTATGGGTTTGTGCATGCATGATGTTTTGCAGCCCATTGATGATTCTACAACATATCCTATTTTCCTGGACCAGGCCCTGGTTGGAGTCTTTAAGACCATTCCAGGATGTGGCAATAGCCCAGGAAACCTTTAAACTTTATCAGGACCTTGCTAGGACCCTGAAAAGACCATTCATGTATGGTTGATTTCTTTAACTTATTCCAGTGTAAGGGTGAGCCATGAGTCAACACTAATCAGCTAAGAGTAAATTAGACTCACTATTATCTGTCAAAAGATTGTCAGCTGTATAAAAGGCAACCTCATAAATTGTTAAAAACTTCAAGGACAACTCCTCCACTTTACTAAAACACTTAAAAGAAAACTTGCACATACTCACCAGAGCAAAGAGCTCCTTTGAAGTGCAAACAGTTGAAATCGTCACATTCACAGTACTTTCCCCAGATCTGACCAAACCCAGTTGAGTGACAGGAGCACTGTCCACATAAGCAGTCTCCTCTTCCATTGCATACCGAGCTGTTGGGATTTGGGAGGCAGTTGGCATCGTCGGACGGACGATAATCCTCCTGCGAGCACTCGCAGAGCGAACCCAGTCGGCCCTGGTGACACTGGCAAACTCCACACTCATAGGTCCCGTTGCCATTGCTGCACACTGGACTGTTGGGTACTGCCTTGGCCTCACAGTCACAGCCACAAGCAAAGTCTACCGTCACCTCCAGCGAGTCCTTGAAGCCCAGAGGTTTGATGGTAAAAGTGCGTCTCTTCTCTTTGGGGCAGCTACGGAGCTGAGCCTCCACAGTGAAAGACACCTAGGGAGAAAAATTTATTTAATAAAAGAAAAACAAATGCAGGTGAACTGATGCAACGTACTGTATATAGTCTAAAAATTGTAAATAATACATACTGTGTCCCCGATCTTCAAACCAGAGCAGGACTTGAGTCCACGAATCACCTCTCCATTGAGGCAAGAAGCATTAAATGAGAGATTCAACTCCTCTGGGACTCCCAAAAGCACCAGCTCCACTTTAGAGCGAATTTTCTGCACATATAAGAATTTCCTGTTAGTTTATCATCATTGTGTATGTAAAGTGTACTTGTTTCTCAAATAAATTTCATTAGATTTAGACATGAAGTACTGCTTTTAGGCATCTTTCAGAGAGCTTCATGCTGTCAGATTATTTAATTGATTCCTTGATTTCACAGGACAGGCAGTAATCAGGCCTGGGTGTTGCTAATGAAACTCAGTTTTCCAGAAAACGCTATTATATACAGTTAATGACTGGGTTATTAATGGTTGCAATTTGCTCGTCATGTGGGGCCACATTAGCATTTTGTGTTTGTTTGGAGATCTGAAACGCTGAAGTGTGACAAAAACATCAAAGAGAAGAAAGCTGTAAAGGTGGGAATTTCTTGTTTTTACAGCAGTGTGTTCATTACAGTTGTAGCACAACCTCTGCCATGAAAATATATTTGTACCTCATAGGCCTCTTTAATCAGCTGAATGACATTCCCAGAGTCTTCAGATAGCGTTCCCACAGTTGTGCCTGGAATCAGCTGACTGTATTCCTAAAATAATAACATATTGATTATAAATAGTTTGTTTTAATTTTATTTCTTGTAATATTAAAATATTTGTACTTGTATTTTTCACCTGGTAAAGGGGTACGACATAACTGGTCACAGCAAAAATTAAATTGATGTTGTTTTCAGACATCTTATCTGTTATTAGGCCCAAGGAAGGATAGTCCTGAAAAACACAGGGGTTACAACAGTTCATAATATAATTTAATGTTCAACTTTTGCTTATCATCTCGGTTATTCTTAAATACCAGCACAGTGGATTCATTGAAATTATTGTCATTGTCGAGGTGACACTCTCCGTCATTGGGCTGAACGATGCCAGCTATGCGTCCGTCCAGGGCCAGGTGAGTTTTGGCGTCAGTGGTCAACACCAGAAGATGTGAAGCATCTGGACGCCATCCGATCTTGTCCTAACGGAGAAAAATATCGGACATGAAGCTGAATTAATCACAATTCTGAAGTCTGAACAACAGTCTCTGAAGAGTATTTTTATCTTACCTTGCACACCATTGCTTGCATGATAGCATCAAATCCCCCCTCCGGACTATCCCTATTTCTGGACACCTTCTGTTTCTGCACCTCCTCAGTGAAGCGAGACACCTTCTCTGTCAGCGACAACACGTTCTTGAAACCAAACTGAGCCTGGCATTGGTCGCTAATTCTGTTCATAGAGACACAGAACAGAAGTTAAAAAGTTCAAATTCAAGTTTTCAAGCCACTACAAAAATCCAAATCTTACCAAGTATTTTTGGTCTAGTTTCTAGTTCTAATACTTTAGTACACTTGAAATAAGACAAAACTAACTCACAAGTAACTTTATAGCAAGTTGTAGAGACTTGTTTTAAGTAAATAATTCCTTAATATTGGTGAAAAAGTACTAATTTCTGTCATGATTTGAGTTCTTTGTGTGTTTATTTTTGAGTTTTCGTGTTGTCCTGTCTCCCCTTGATTGTTCCCAGGTGTGTCTCGTTCCCTGATTACCTCTTGTGTATTTAGTGTCACCTATGTCTCTGGGTCTCTGTCAGGTCCTCATCTTGTCTATCGTCATTTCTGTCGTTCTGTCATCGTTCACCTGTTGCTACCGGTGTTGAGCCCTGGCTTCCGCTCAGCCGTGCTGCCAGGTGTTTGGACAGTGTGTTTCTGAATTATTCATCATTAAAAACCATCATTATTCATCTTACCTGGGTCTCCAAGCGTCTGCCTCACCACCTTCCACCACCACCACATGACAGTTTCATTGACAAATTATTTCACTTATAACAAGACTTTTTCCCTATGTAATAAGTTAATTTATCTGCCAATGGAACAAATACTTTTTCATCAGTATTGAGAAATTATTTACTTAAAACAAGTCTTACTGAAAAGTTACTTTTTAATTAGCTTTGTCTTGTTTCAAGTGTATTAAGATATTTGCACAAGAAACCAAATCAAAAATACTTGGTAAGATTTTGTGTTTCTGCAGTTTGGACAGTATGGAAGAGGATTGGGACCAACGAGAAAAGAAAAGAAAAAGGATACTGATTAATCTCAGAATTTAAATTTGTGTAAATCCAAACTAAACAAACATTGTTTAATTAGGTAATCACATAACTTTTTCTTGTTTGTTTTTGTAAACCTGCACTTTATACACATCGAAAACCTGTTCCAAATTTGCTTGGTAAGTTTGAGTTTTGAGACCAGTTTTTCCTACTGGTGCATAAGCAATTTAAATTCAACTCTGATTCTGAGTTGAAAGTTAGAATTCAGAGATTCAAGTCAATTTTATTTAATTTGATTTATTTATTTTTGGTGGCCCTAATCCTCTTCCATTGCCCACACTTATAGAGAGAAAACGTAATGATTGTAACTCATCTCCTATGCAAACCACACTCAATAATACCACATACCCAATACAAGGATTTTGAATTGCCCCCTCAGGGTAGGTAATTAAGTAAGGGTAAGTGGTCTTGTCCACAAATGCTCCAAATCCCATGTGCAGTTTACTAGTCGTTTTGCCCATTGTTTCAGCAAGCTTGTTGCCCAGGGTTTGCAACTTTAAAAGATCATCTTTCATTGAATATGAGAGATCCATCAAGTAGTAGAGGTCCACAGGGTAATCCTCCACCTGTTTCACACTCACTGTGAAACGCTTGGTGTCACCTGGGTGAAAAAAGAAAGTAGGGTAAGTTTAGCTCCAGTGCATTTCTGAGCATGTTTTATCATTTATATGTGGCTTTTAAGACCAACATACCTATCCTTAATGCCAGCTGGAGTTTCTGAGGCCTGATTTGAGTTACATCAGCTGTAGACGAAGCCTTGTCACTGAGAGGATTGTTCTGCTGAATTTCCAACTTGCTGGTGGGAAACTCTATAGCTGCAGCGCTGCACCCTTCTCTAACTAGGTTTTCTTTGAGGTCACAGCGAGATAAACTGGATCTTCCCTTCCCAAACACCTGAAAAGCAGATGCATCCAATACATGGTGTTGAGAGTCAAAAATAAAACAAGATTAAATGAAGCTGGGAAGTGTGACTTTTATTCTAACTCAACTGAGGGGTCTCTATGTATGATTTTTAATATTCTTTTTGGTTACTGTAATCTGAAAGATGTTTCCAAAACCTCGTAACCAGGAATTAATCAGTGATCCTGAACGTTCTCTTTTTTCTTGTATTTCTTACTGTTTGGCCCTGACTTTAACTCAAAGCTTATAAGTAATGCAGGATTCACATTAACATTGTGTGTGCATTACTACAGACACCTGAGTGCTGATATCATGCACCAAGAGCTGATCCTTTGTGTGAGCAGTGACTGAGACAGATGGGAAGTTATACTGAGACTCACATGAGGAGCTGGAGCAGATGGGAAGATTTTCATATCATTGGACCTAACTTTTAATTCCACCTATATAATAATTTCATTTATAGTTTTTCCCATGTTCAGCTAATCAATCAAGCAATAAGTAATTAAACTATAATCTGGCCACACCTGTTACAGCCTCTATCCATCATGGTACCAACTCTCAAGTAGTGCATTTCCACATCACGTTTCACTCTGTACATGGTGGATTAAGGTCACATGTTTTCTACCAATGTAGCATTTTGCATATTTGCAAGAAACTTCTTGCTTTATATTATTTAATTAGAGTACCCCCCTCAACTCTTTCCTCTGTCCTCTACATCTATTTTGACAAGGGGACTAAACACAAAAGCTCTCCACACTTTTCAGATTTGTTGATTAAAAAGAAATTCTGAAAAAAATGACACCTGCTCTACGGCTATGCACTACTTAGTTTTTATCCATCATACAAAACAGCAGAGTATTAACATTGTTGCAAGGTAATGTGTGCATGTTTACCTCATCAGAGCACCATGCACAGCTAGGATGAACAACAAGACATTCTCGACAAGTGGTCACTCCACGAGATGTGCATATGTTGGAACCTGTGAAAGTAAAACCAAAGAAACTTAAGTAATAACATTATTTTACATTTAAACCACAAACATCAATAAGCTCATAAAGATCTGAAAAGGTTTGTTTTCTCCTCTTATCTACTCAATTTATTAAATGTGTGAGTATATGGGGGAAAAAACACAAACTGCTCTTTGAATCTTGAACATCAGCCTTTTTTTAAATTTTAGGGATATATACTGGATTGGTTTGTGAAAAATTTGGAAGTCATATAAATACCTGACTCTATCAAAAACTTGGTTACAGCTATTCTACAGAGGAATCAGGGGAACTGTGACAGAAGAGGTGAATTCATACCAAGTGATAGAAGCGACTGCACTTCAAGAATATTTAGAAAGCATCTGATAAAAATTAATGAGAAAGCAGAAGTTTTCAATCAGCGATTTTAAAAGATCAGACTCATCTGACAGAGTCCTTATCATTTGGTCTATTTTTGTTTATGATGATAATATTTCAGTTTAGCATCTCAGTAAGCATATAGCCAAACGTATTTACTCTTCTGTCTTCACAAATATGAAGATCCCATTTTTAATCCTTACTAAAGTGGTTTAGTTTGAGTTTGGCCAACATTTAGAACCATAACCACTTCAAATCATCTGGGAATTTCTTACAATGATTAGATGTATATCTATGAGAAATCTTGACTACTTCTTCAGATGTGCATTTGTGAGGTCAGTCACTGAGTTCGGAAAAGAAGGACTGCCTCACAATTTCTGCTCTAAATGAGATAAGGACTCTGTGCAGGCCAGTCATACCATCCACAAATTTTTTCCCACAAAGTTGGATAAATGTACTTGTCCAAAATGTGTCTAAAAGCTGGTAATTGCTAAACACTAATTTAGCAATTGATTTGTACTCCAGCAGATAAGTCTCTATTGCTCTAATGTCTAATGGTGGCATGCTTAGCCCCAATCCATCTCATGCTTTAAATTACACAGAAGCCCATTCCACAAACCTCTCTATTCCTTAAGTAGTCTAAACGCCACATGAAGCTTGGGTGACTGTAAGTATCAAGTCTGTAGAACATAGATAATATCTGCTCATTATGCACCCCATCTCGCAGTTATCTATAACACCACTTCTCTCTTTCTGCAGATGTAGAAGCAGACTTCTAGTATGTTGTCTTATTTTCTCTTTAACATTTTTCTCTCAGCTATACACTTATCTCCTTCTCTTCCTTGACACTTTTCGCCCCACCTCTTTCTCTCACTCACTTGCTTTTTTCTGTTTCTCTACACACAGCTGGACAGGACAGGCAAAAAGCAATTGTAATACCACAAGTTAGCGGTTGAACATTTAGTAGAGTAACTTGAGTTGTGACATGACACAGGAGGCGTCCTGTCAGAGTCCTGGGCTGGAATGTGTAAAAGCACAAATCATAGGAGCTGGAGGTTATATTTTTTATGATCATCTGAAACATTTAAATTAATTATTTGGAGGAGTGACCAGATACGTTTTGCCAATATGTGACACTAAATTACAGAGTCTAATAATTTAAAACCAATTCTGTCGACCCACAAAGTTTGATGTAACTTTGTTTCCCTGCTTCAATGTCACCGACTCGAAATAAAACCAAAAAAGGTTTTTAGAATATCCGCTACGTAAGTGTAGTTGTTTTTTGTGGCGCCACTAATGATCGCAGATCACCTCGCCCTGAAAACAGCATCCCGGCTGTTTTTACTCCCTTATAAGGAAAAGTGGAGAGTTTAGGTGCATCGGACATTGTCGACCTGTTTAAGTCATCCAAAAGTCCCCCTTTAATATCCATTAAGTAAACAAAGTTTTATGACTGCCCGCCAGCAACCGTGTTCCCTTAATTTAATCACTTACAAATGATAATAATTTGAAATTCGGAAAAGCGCCAAGTCGTCTCAGCAGGTGAGAGCTTGAAAAGCTGTCAAAGAAACAATATGTAGTAAAAAGGAAAACATCTTACCGCAAACATTTGACGCAAAGAGACACAGATAGATGAAATGGGGCAATAAGGATCCCATGGCTGAGAGCGTTCAGACCCGCTGTTCCTGGTTCTCTTCTCAACTTTTGTAAGAGTTGCGTCTGAAGATCTTCCCCCCATCAGAATGGAGGGGAACCGCAGCCTTCATGACATGCTCAGACGCAAATCAGCACACTTATTTGGCAACTTGTTATGAAATAATAATTCTACATGGTTTTATTTATAGGCATTTCTGTGAAAACTTCGATCATCTCTTTTCTTTTTCCTTGTAAAATAAACTCAAAGGCTGCCGAGGTCAGGAGTGAAAGTAGTTTTAAATTCTTGGCAGTAGGAAGTTCAAAAGAGGTTTGAGAATTGCAACTATATATTATTGTGATTTTGACAATCATACTCGATAAACATCAGTACTTTGATAAACATCAGTATTTTCATGATAATGTAGCCAATAGCAGCAGAAACATGTCTGGGACTAGGTGATAAACGTGAATCACTCTTCTCAGAAAATATAGATAAGCTATTTCCATGAAATAGCTTCTCAACTTATTGCAAAAGTTGTCCTTTAATGCTATTACAGGTTGATATTATTGGAAAGTGATCACACCCTGATTAAAGCCGCTATTATACTTAGAAATGTAATTGAGGATTGACCAAAA
Organism: Alfaro cultratus; assembly: GCA_903066825.1. Classification (NCBI taxonomy): domain Eukaryota; kingdom Metazoa; phylum Chordata; class Actinopteri; order Cyprinodontiformes; family Poeciliidae; genus Alfaro; species Alfaro cultratus. The sequence continues at coordinate 12,016 of CAEFZX010012928.1, read as the reverse complement.
CTCCTAAAATGGTCTTAACACAACTTGATGGTGTTGGTTATTATGTGTAAAACTGACTTTCATTCATTTTACATGAGCTTCCGTATGTCTGCTGTGTGTCTGCTCTGCCCTCTACTGGACAGAAACGCCTACAGCATGTGACAATTGTTTAGGAAAAACGAGTTAAAAAAGTAGAAAAACTACATTTTGTATTTACTCTGGTTATCTTTGTCTGAAGTCAATTTCTTTTGATAATCTGAAAATGTTAAGCACCCAAAATTAAAAGAAAAACACTAAAAGACTCCCAGAAAGCCTAAAGAACTCACTTTTCCTGGAAAATTTCCTGGAAGTTTCTCTGAAAGAAAGCCAGAGACACTGGAGGATGGGGTAAAACTTTAAAAATGTTCCTATTTTACACTTATAGATATTTGTCCTGATTGTTGTAGATGACCCAAATGCAGAGACAAAGACCAGAGGAGGTGAGAATGGACTGTGAAATGGACAACAGGTGAAGCTAACATTGTGTGACTGAAACTGAAGAGTATCTACAGAAAGAAGTTGATTACTGGATGCAACACAGAAGGATAAATATGCAAATAGAGATCAAGTGTAAAAGGCCAGGGAACAGAGATACTGTGAAAAGTAACACAAATGATCAAGATCAGAGAAATTAATGAAACACAAGATGGAACAAAAATGTCAACATTAGCAAACTGAACTTAAAATTCAATAGATTATAACAACGTCAGTTATGTATTATCAGCTATTGCACCCTTGATAATTAGTTATGTGGTTATTTTCCCTTTTGTCTGATACTCCTATAATAATGTGAAGAAGTAATCTAAAAGAGAAAATAAAGTTCATTTGCACGGCCCATGTTTTAGATTTTTATTTGAGAAGAAACAAAAAGAAGCAGAAGTAATATACAACTTCTTTGTGCTGGTCTGTCATTTAGAATTTCAATAAAATAGACATAAGTTCCTGGTTGTAATGTTCAAAAACTTAAAAAGTTAAGTATTTGTATATTATTTAAGATCTGCAGTGGTAGGGGGGATAAGGAGAACCAGATTTTTGATCCAAGTTTGATTTATTTGATGTTGGGGGTAAAAAATGACAGAAACTTGGATGAAATCTCAAATTGTTGCACAGAAATTAACTTAGAAGGAGTTTGTGTGCATGTGGCGGCGCTCGCAGAGGCAGACAATTCTTCTTATCTCTGCACTTGTCCATTTATTGAATCTTTATCCATGAGCCCGCTCCTATTCTCCAGTCTGTTGCTAAGTTACTGCCACCCTTGTCCAAGAACTGCTGCAAAGAAGAAATGACAGGAATAGAGAAATAAGTAGGAAAGCTATAATGGTTAACGGTTCTGCTGGCATCAAGCTTTCGGTGTAGGTGGACGGGGATAATACACAGGTAGATAATACACTGTGAGCAATGAAAATCCCTTTTCAGTAATGACTGATTTGGATCTATTGGCTCCACAAGCCACCTGTAGCGAACACCCCCTCACATCAATGGCATTTTGGGAAGAGGTACTGTATGCTCTGCTTGTCCTGAATAAAAAAAGCTACAGACTGGGTCAGGTGGCAGCCAATTAAGACTGAACAAGAAGGAAGTAGGGGGCGGCATGTGGGGAGAATGGACGGGGTCCTGACCTGCATTACAGATCTATCTGGAGCCCTTTAAGCTTTTCACAGAGTCTGAAAAGCCAATATCGCAACAGGATCACTCTCAGACAAAAATCAGCATTTGATTAACCACAGCCAGCTTATGCTTTTCCGCTGTGGCAGGTTCAAGGGTCAAGTGCAGGGTGATATGAGGTTTTTTTAAGGTGATTTGTCTGTGGGGCTTATAAGAAGCGCTCAACCGTCGCTGATCTGAGACATTGTGTATTTGTATTGTGACGCATCGCAATCTGATCTGCCTCCTTCTGCAGCCCCTCTCTGGATGTGAGGCTTACATTTCCAGTCCCAGGGGATGAAAGTTTATATGAGGAGAAAATAAACATTAATAACTTAACATTTAGCTGGGAAGGAAATTAAAAAGGAGGGTTCTTCTGTTCCTGATAAAACCTCAGAATTGTCCTCACGTGCAACAGCACTGTACGGATTCAGAGAAAGAACTTAAAGAGAAAAACTGGATGAAAGAGGGCGAACAAAGAGCCAGAGGAGAAAAATCTGTGATTTGAAGACGTGTCTAAATGGAAATGAGCTTTAATGGGTCCTGGCTCCGTGTGCGGTGTGTCTGTGCCTGAGCAACAAAGAAAGAAAGAAAAAAAAATCCTCAATTAGATTTGTGAATTCTGTAATCTGTTTCTCAAACAAACAGATTTTCATTTGAGCCTTTTGAAGCGGGCCGGCTGAAATAGAAGTGCAAATCTCTCTGCAGCGAAGTCATTATCTGCTTAAAAAAACTTTAGGACTGATATTTGTTTAGTGCAGTGTCAATGCAAGGCACCAATCTGCTGTGGTGCCAGAGCAGTTTATATCAGACTAATTAATGGCTGCATTAACTCTATCTCATTAGGACTCCCAGAGGTGGCAAAATCCTTAAGATCAAAACTTGGCCTTTGACATTTTCTGTGATTTCTAAAAAAAGCCCCATCACAGTTCACTCTCCCTAATTTGCTCTGACATTTAATTGCCCTCATATGTCTTCTTTAGCAGAAGAATGGGTCACAAAGGAGCCTTTACAGTTCAGAGTTTGCTCTGATCAGCTAATGAAGGGCCATCGTGGGAAGAATCCCTCAACGAAAAGCAGATGCTTCGAAGAATGTCAGGTGAGCGTCACACAGGTCGTGCCTTCAAGAAATTTATTTGTGGGCAAGAAGCTGAGATGAGGAGCAGGGGGCGGGGTCAAACTGCATTTCCCTGTTGCTGCAAATGTCTCTGCTTGGTTTGTGTTGCTAGGCTGCCACTTGCCTCATGTTGAGTGGAAAATTTTCCCCTTCGCGTCAACTTCAGAGGACAGAAGAACTGCTCACCGGCCACCCCCGTGTGTACCCCGGATCTGACAGGAAGAGCTGTAATGATGACACCTTCAGGGAGGACAACAGAGGGAAACAAATCATTTCTCCAAACAAATGTCTTCGCCTTGTGTTTCTCTTCATCTCAAAATCTAACTTTCTGACATATATCTTCCGTAGTTGTTTTTGTTTTTATTTAAAATAATTTAAATCCTCAATAGGAGTACCTCTAGAACAAGTGAAATATGTGACTCAAAATGCAAACAGTGGGCTTTAGCTGTGAGGAAAGCAAGTTCTGACGTACTAACAATTCAGATTGAAAGTAGAAACACCTTTAACTGGTGAATTGTTTTGTTGGCTCACAGTTCCTGTCGTTGGTGTCTATTGTCGTAAATCTGTATAAATATCATCAACATAGATACTAATTTCGCTATTCCATATCAGGTGCTGCATAAGATGCGTTCATAATAGTGGGGAAGGTGAATTTACAGGTGTTGTGGTTTGAAAGCCTTCATAAATACTGTCTAATAAAGCAAATAATGGCAACCTGACACAAGAGCGATGTGCTTGCATGGGTCTCAAATTGGGAAGGGACTTCACATGCACAACTCATTTAGTGCCGTGACTCATTTTAGATGATAATGTACTAATAGGATTATATTGCTTAAGCTTTTTACAGCCATAACACTTTGAAAACTAGCAGGATGACTCATAGCTGGAGGAAGTTTTATTGCAGTGATTACTAATTGCCAGTATTTTTGGTGATAACAGCTCTCATACTGAATATAGTTGCTACAATAGTTAGCCACATAAGCCATTGACAGTTAAAAGTTATAAAACAGTTCATATCAAAAGAACTTTTATTATTTGGATAGGTTTTTTTTAGTAATATCTTATTTTGTCAGAAATCTTTTCAACACTTTGAAGTGGTGAAATGCCACATCTGGAGAAGTTATGTTGAGTGTTTCTAGTGACATTGTAAAACAAAATGACAAGAAAACAGCAATAGAAAACTTTAAAAACTGACACATAAGTTATATATTTTCTGTTCATTTTCATTTCCCCTTCTGTTGCAGCTGCCTACTGTATGTGTACCATATTAAAAACTGCTTATGGTCTCAGCTCCCGTCCTGTATTGTTTAGAAAAACGGAAAAAAAATAAATAAGTGGAAAATGTAAGTTGTTTGGACATCCTTTGGCTTCTCTTTTACCTGCAGACTACTGCAAACAATCACCTCTTATGCTTTAATGACGCTGCAAACCCTTCTCTTTCTTTTGGAATTTCATGTGCCACTCCTTTTTAGTCAATGTGTCTTGGATACGTCATCTCTCCAAAGTAAAGGCATGCCATTGCTCCCTCCCTGTCTTTCTCCATTAAACTAAAATAACTTCCCCAACCATCTGTCACCAAGCTCACAGGTCTTCTGTTGCTAAGGAACAAGTCAGACACTCGTTCATGTATGCAGCCTGATATGATTTTTACAGTATCTACATATACATTTGCCCCAACAAATCATCAATAGTTATGTGAAAATCCTCAACTTTATGCTCTGCAGAGCCTGATGGTAAAACAATCACCAAGTGTTTGTGATGTGAGTCATGGCAGGGTTCAGTTACAAATAATTTACATATTCTTAGGGGTTTTGGTTGTAAGTACAAGCAACAGTCTGTAATTACTCCACAGTGAATAATTGTTTACCCATTTATGATTTATGTCCTTCAAATAAATTTGCCAAAATGAATTAAAAAGATTGATTGAATGATTTAATTTCACCACAGATAAAAGCCATATTTTTTCATGATTCTTTTTTCTATTTGCCGCCATCAATAAATTTATCTAACAACAATCCACCCCCAGGCTTAAGTAAGGCATTTGTGGAAGAAGCTAATCATTGTTTGAACACATGCTTGGCTGAAAGCTGCTTACGCAGACGTCAAGAGCATCCCAAATTAAATTTCGTGGCCTTTTGTTTTTGAACAAACAGAAGATTAATCTGACAGAGCCAGCTCGGAGGTCGTACAGGGGTATTTCAGAATGATTGACGGAGCTGTTTCTTTAAATATTGTAAACATGAACTTCAGATCAATTTATATTAATATGAAGTTCAGTTTGACATCTGTTTATGTTCTCCAACTGTTCCTGTGCTCTCATGTTTGTTTTAAAGACATAAATAAATTATAATGTAAGCTTTGGGTGGACATTCAAAAACAGACAAAATGAGATAAATTAGTTTTAATTTGTACTTGAATTTGACGTTTTTATGGGTAAAGACATTTATTTTTACTGATATCACTGCTGTAGTCTTATGGTTGTAATGAACATGAGCAAGAGGGAGCACAATTATTTAATCAGAAAAACTTCTCTTCCTCCATTTCCATCATCTTATCTTCATCACAAGACTGAAGAGAAAAGCAAAATAGCGGTTTTAAACGTTTGATACTTGAACTCGTTCTTGAACACGGTTACCCCCAAGAAAGGCTTAGTCATCAATCAGAGTGAACAGGTGATGATGATGCAGCTAAGTCAGAAACTTCTCTGCTCCCAAAAACTTCAAGAAGAGAAGTTCAGCTGCTCTTCCCAAGGTTTCATTATGTCCCAGAAAAGTTTGATGAGGGTCAAAAGCATCTCTTAGCAAGGATTCAACAAACTGACTGGGTCTGAGTGAAGCATTGTTGGATGCTTAGCTGGTTTCAGAAAAACAGTTGAAGTTTTCTTTTCTTATGGAGCTACTTTCAAACTGTTTTATGAGCTGGGAATCATGTTTTTTAAATTGTGGATCCATAGTTTATAGATCAGATTGCAATAGGTAAACTTACCGAAACAATGCAATACCACAAAGTTCGTGCGAAGCCAAATCTGTGACAACCTTTTGTAATTGTAACTGTGGCAACAAAGAAAATAAAAAACGTTTTGCACCACCAACAGTTTGGCAAATAGCCTGCTTTTGTTTTTTCATTGCAGCAAATTTCTTCAGAAATGCCACAAAACTTCATTCTGTTTTAAATGCATTTGATTTTAGCAAGTTCAATGTAGCTATTTGGGATCATTCTTTTTTAAAACAACTGTTCTTTCAAATATAATAGGCAAAACGAAATGCTGTAAAGTTTGCTAATTCAGACTTTATTTCATGATATGAAGCATCATATAATAGAGCATCACAGCCCAAACTTTCTCCATCACTGATGAAGAAAATGTCTTAGCATCAAGCGTAGAAGTCCATTACTGATGATGACAATTGCATTACTTACACTACATGTTCATTTTTATTTCTGAAGCTGTGTGGGTGTCATGACCGCTTGCAGAAACCTGCAGCACTATATAGACAAAGATATCTCTGAGTGATACTTTCCAAAAAGTAATTATGGAAATGTCTGCTGTTCAACTGTTTAATTTCAGGCAGAAGCTTGGAAAGGAAAACAATTGGCACTGAAAAGGCAGAGGAGCCGTTATACATATTTGCTGTTCAGCAATGTCTTATTATTCAAGTCTTAACTGCTAAATTAAAGCTCGCAGCAATAATTTGTTTTGTATTCCAAGACATCCGTGAGATTCTTTTTTTAAATTATGTTTGTTAGCTCATTCTTTTCATGTCTTTAGGTTTATATTGTTTAAAGTTTAAAGTTATTTTCCAAGCCTTTGGTGTATTTCGGATCTTTTAACTTAAAGCCACCAACTCCAAAATATTTTTACTGGAATTTTATAAAGCAGAGCGACAAAGTATTGCATAGATGTCAAATTGAAAGGAAATTATACATGATTTTATTTTGGGGGTAGACAAATAAATATCTGAAAATGAAGTTTGCATTTACATCAAGTTCTCTTGAATCAAAACCAAAAAAAGACCAATTCTTCATCATTTCATTTGTGAACGTCATTTTTTTTAGGATTCTCAGTTGGATTCGATTGTATCTCTGGATTCCTCTTGCAACTTTTTCAGCCTTTTAACAGGACTGCCATGTTAAAAGTTGTCACCCATTTTCTCATTAACTCGGCTTCTCTGAAGAAACTCATCGCCTCAGAATGATGCTGCCATCACCATGTTATACACTGAGCATGCTATATTCAAGGTGAGGCACAATGTTAGCTTTCTGACACTTGTTTTGAATGTCGGCCAAAACGTTTCAATTTGATCTCATCTGACCAGAGCTCCTTTATTCATGTTTATTCATATGTGACAAACTGTAAACTGGAAAATTTTGTGGCTTTGATTCAACAACAACTTTCTTCTCGTAACTCCTTCACAAAGGACAGATTTGTGGAGTGCACGACTGGTAGTTTTTTATTTTAACAAGTTTTTCCATCTGAGATGTGGCCCTCTGCAGCTCCTCCAGGATTATAATGTGTGTAGGTTCCTAAATAATGAAGCCATAAGCTTGATACTCTCCATCTTTCCCTTCCAGTCCACTTGATGACTAAACGACAAAAGACCAGACTGGATCCTCTTGATAAAGTTTAACGGTTTAAATAAAAAAATAAAAACGATACAAATGTTAGTTAACCCTAACCCTGCCCAACTAACTCTGTCTAGTCGCACCCTAAAATCCTAACTGCAATTAGATATGTAAATTTACAAGAAGATTTTAGTCCAATAAAACAAATTAGTATCCAACAGAGGTTTAACTAGTAATCATTTTTTATCTTAATAAACAAATTATCATAAGAAATATAAACATACTTTATCCTAAAGGTCTGAATGAACTAAAACTGAATTTAGGCTTCTACAATGCGCCTCTTGGCTGCTTGTCTTACTAATCTTGTCGACCTGCTGTCAGGTTACAATGGCTTGGTTTGCAGACATGTCATCCTCTTTCCAGTGTCAGATGATGGACTTAACAGAGTCCTGAAAGATGTTCAAAGCTTGAGATACCAACATGTGTTGGTTATAAAATCATTTCACCCACAACCTGTTTCCTGACTTCCTCGGTCTTCGTAATACTTTTTGATAAATATTTTTTCAAACAAATCTCTGTGACCATCAGAGAACATCTACATTTATGATTAGATTAACTCCCACACATGTGGTTTGCTCTGGGTTGCATTAAGTTTTATTTAGGAGTGTTATTAAAAGAGATTGAATATAAAATATTTCTGTGTAAATAAAATTTAAATCATGTTAGATTGCCAATCCCCTCCACAATTTTTTACTATGGCTTGTTGGTTTATCACATGCAGTCGGAATAAAATACACTGAAGTCTGTGGTTTGAACTTGATGAAACACAAAACAATAAAAAAATAAAGTTAAACTGTCATAAATGCTTTTTCAAAATGACAAATATGTATCCATTTTTTTCTTTGCTTTCTTTCTTTGTTTCTTTTCTTGTTTTCTCTTTTGCGTCTTTCTTTCTTGAGCTCATTCTTTCACTTTCAAAATTGCACACACACACACACACACACACACACCCCAACACACACACACACACACACGCACATGTACACACGCACACAGACCTGATAGTCGGAGCCCACCTGTCTTCTCCCGCGGTGAGGGGCGGCGGAGCGCTCCGCAGGGAGCTCATCATCACTTTAAAACGCACCACGGAGGAAGCGCTCTCAGTGAGCACAGGCGCACAGGGACTAACTTGTTACACCGGAGGGAAACATTGTGTCGATCTTTGTTCACTGTCTTGAAAACTCATGTAACTTCCGAAAAAAAAAGACACCCTCTGAGTTGAAAAAAACTTACTTTGTTCGAAGGTGATGCGACTTTATCCGACTGTGGCAAGTTGGCGAGGTGGTTGCGGTCATTACGCACGAAAGCAGTAGCTGATCTCAATGTCTGGCAGGAGAGTTGGAGCTCGAAAGCGTGTAGTTGTGTCTTCTTCTTGGTTTTTGTTTGAAGATTCACATAAACCAACATTTTCACTGGACTCTATGTTCTGTTCTGAGACCGTGAGCCACTGAAGTGGAGTCCCGTGTTTTCGCTGCTGATTACCCGCAAGGAAGCATGAATGTTTCTCTTTTCAACATGACCCAGGGCGTGCTGTTTAATGGGAGCCAGACCCTTGCCGGGGCTCTGGATACATATTCAAGTAACAGCTCAGAGACCGTGATGACCGATGACGGCGGAGGGTCGCTGGTGCTGCTGCAGGATGAGCGCAAACTCTTTGTCATGCGTGTGGTCCAGATTGCGGTGCTGTGCGTCCTCTCGCTCACCGTGATGTTTGGCATTTTTTTCCTCGGGTGCAATCTGATGATCAAGTCAGAAAGCATGATTAACTTCCTGGTAAAGGAACGGAGACCTTCCAAAGACGTGGAAACTGTCATGATTGGGCTCGGCTAGAGGACAGAGCTCAGGCGCTGTGGGAGATCCAGAATGAGGATCAGGTGCGGATTTTAGGATCTGCATCTGGACGCACCCGTCGTGGATGCTTGTCAAGATTAACGATATGCAAAGAACTTTACTTTCCCTTCCGACAAATGACAACAGGAAAGTATTCCTAAACGACCAATGTTTGTGCGTAAAGTTCGTGCGTAAACTCCAGGCAGTTGTTTACACGTTTACAACGATTCTTACATATATGGAGTGGTTTTAATATTGCCAACTTGAACAAAGTACCAACAATGTTTACAAGCTGTTACCTCATGTTTCGTTTTGGTTCCCCCTTCTCTTAAAAGGATTTCTATATGAATCTGTCTGCAAGCATGATTGTTATTTCTATTCCTTCCACGCCTGAAGTATAATCCGTAGACGTGATGTAGGTTTTTTTTTTTGGAAGACAAAGTATTTTCTTCCTGGTCTCATTTGGGTGAAAACACATTAAACTACCACTATTTTGTAGATTATTTTTTGAAAAAAATGAAAATAAAAATGGATCTCCGTGACAGCTTGATGGAAGTGATTGTAACTGTTTGGCATGCTCGCGGACTGATCTGTAAGGTGATTTTCGACACGTTTTGCACTTTTAAAAATGACCGATGCTGCATGATATATTTTGTACCAAATCGTTGAAACTGCAGCATGCAATTAAATATGAAAATTCACCTGTCCTGCCTCGTCATTTGTTACTGATTCTTGTTTTTAAGCAGAATGTTTTTTAAATAGTTATAAGTTTTCCTTTTGCGTTGTTTGGATATGCAGTTGTTTTTAATTTTAAGCCTCTTTCATAAATGACTAAGAGCTAAATCTTTTTGAAAACTTTTGATACCACAAATATCACTCAGGTTTTTATAGAATGGTCCAAAAAACAGAAAATATTGAGTGACCAGCAGCTGTGTGGACAAAAAAAGTCAGACCTCTGACTTCAACAAGGATCTCTGCAACTGGACAATAACAAGAATTTGCTAAAAGTTGTTTGGTTTTGACTGGGAGTCTTTGTTTCAGCTGCAACACTCAGATGGAAGGGTCATAATTTGGCTCAAACAAAATGAAGCCACAAAATAATTATATCCCGTATTAATAGCTAACAAGTCATATAATGTGGTAGATTGGTAAAGTAACATCATGAATGTGCTGCAGACAAATCTGCAGTGACTCTGAGATGCTGCCATGTCAATATGGTTCTGATTTTTCCAACACTTGATTGAATCTACGGCACATTGAATTAGTTCTGAAGGAAAACAGGGGACCAACCCAGTTCTACTAAAACGTACCTGAGAGCAGTAATAAAAGTGCATACTGTTTTACAGCTTATCTCAAAGCTGAGAGAGTGAGTGCTCTTACCAGTTGTGTAATTTTTATTTAAGAGTTAAGCTGATTTGTTTTCCTTGACGGCATAAACTCACGCAGGCTCCAAACCCATCGTGGAGATAAATGTTCCACAGCAAACAAGAGCAAAAGAGAGGTTAGTCTTCATCGGTTGAACATAAACTCCTCAAAAAGTGTGAGAGACTCTGTCAACTTTATGTTTTTGTTACATTGGCTTTTGTTTGGTCAAGGGCCTTTAAAAATGTCAGTGAGTGAATATTGGTTGTTAGGGTGAGATTACACCCAGATCTAACTTTCTGGCTTCATTTCTGCTCTGTTTTTTCTCTGTGATCTCCCCCTTTCTCCTTCTCCTTCTCCATCATACACACCACACTGATGCAACCAAAGTTCTCATTATTATTTCAGCACTTGTTAGGAGAGCTGGGGTGCTTGAATCCTTACAAACACACCCATGCATTCATACACCTGCTCATTCATGCTTGTTCGGGACGCTGGTGTTCAACGGACTGGCAAATTCTAAGAAAAATAAACTTCCGCATCACGCATTAGGCACAACAAAGAACCAAAATTATGATAATGATATTTAAAGTTGTGTCTTTTTTGATCACTTAAAAAGTGTGGAAGTTACAAGCAATTGCTTTAGTGGAGAGATCTACGTTGAAAACAGTTCATATGTGTGGGGTTTGTGCTCCCTTTGGGGAAGATTAAGCTACAGTTTCTAGTTTCTGGTCCTGTGCCCATGCACTAATGAATACTTCTTGGAAACAATAAAGCTGGCAGCCTTGAAGATAAATGCTTGTTGGAAACCGTGAAGCTTGGATGCTGTTTGAAAGAATATATTTTATCACAGCTCTAAACACTAAACCAGGCACTGCGACAATGCAGTCCCCTGTGTGGGTTTAGAAACTGTTAGTCATGAATGGGTGAAGGATTTGGAGGACTGACTTAAAGAGACTTGTGGAGCGATGCACACTGTTTTAGTGTTGTCACTGGGCCTAATGTCTCTAGTGTAAAAAACCGATGAAGCCAACCATAATCCTGACATACTGACGCTGTAAGTCTGATTCAATATTTCTTGTTTTCTTAATCATCACAACAACTCAACTGCAAAAACTACATAGTAACAGCATAATCATCCTACAATGTCAAATATGCAATATGTCATGTTTAAATTTAATTAATGTACTCTGGTTGAAGTCTGAACCACTCAAAGGGCAAGAAAAACCTGACATATCACAGGAGGATTTGGGTAACATCTTGTAATTTATCACAATTTTTTTTAATTTTCTAAACAAAAACAAAAAAAAAAAAAGAAAAAAAAGTGTTTTGACATTTAGAAAGTTAATAAAATAAATTCAGGTTTAGTCCAGAGAGTCTTCAAAACACTATCTAAACCCCGTTGACCTGGAGAGGATTTTAATA
>CAEFZX010012925.1:0-18188 GCA_903066825.1 Alfaro cultratus | reverse complement strand
TGCATTGCAATATTTTGAGCAAAACTGTGCTCTTACCCTGCAAATTGGACCTTCACACTCTGCTCTTACTGGTGCAATGTGCAATTAATGAAGATTGGCCACGAGGCTGGTCCAATTTAGCCATGAAACCTCCCACACTAAAATGAGAGGTGTTTCAGTTTCATTGTCCAACCCTTGTAGGTTAGATGATGGATGAGAATGAAAACACAAAATCAGGAGGTTTGAGTCCACTGAAGCTTTATTTTAATGACTGAACCTAAATGACAGCAGAACCAAGTCGGATCAGAACCAGAATTCACACAGAAAAACGTTTCAGACTTGTTTATTGAAGAAAAACCAAAATTAAAAGATCCTCAAACGAGACGTCGTCCAATCAGATGATGCTTACCTTCAACACCTGTGATGATTCATCAACAGAGCAGCCAATCAAAAATCAGAAACTATGTAACTAGGCAACAGACAGCAGCTGCAGACCAGAGTTACCAAAAAATACTTTAATGTATAAATTAAATCATTTACAGCCGTGGCGAACAGAACCGATCAGAACCGCGGCAAACAGAACCGCAGCAAAAAGAACTGCGGCCCAGAAACGGCCGCAACTATCCAAATACCAAAATGTATTCAAGAGTTAAAAATCTTCGGCCTGGTGGGACGAAGAGGAGCGGCGCCACGTCAAGCCGTGTCCTCGGACCGGACTGAGTCTGCCGGCGCCTCAGAGCCCGGTTCCTCCTGACCAGAAACGGTGACATCAGCCTCTACTTCCTGTTTGATCTGACAGGAAGTGACCTGACAGGAAGTCTCGCCCTCCTCTTCCTCGGTCTTGACGAAGGCGCCCAGCGGGTGTTCGGCCAGCAGCCGACTGGGGGACGGAGTTGCGTCCAGGTAGGACGACGTCTGAGGGGCGAGAGAGAGGGAGAGAGCATGATGAAGAGGACGAGGAAGAGCAAGGGCTAGACTCAGACGGACTGGACTCACGTTCTTATAGTCCTCGAAGCAGGCCGGGTGGAAGTTCTGTTGAGAGAAAACACACAGTTCTGACCCGATTCAAATAACATTTGCCAGAGCAGAACCCACAGTAAAACTGGAACAAAACCATCAATTAAAATTGATGTTATTTATTAAAGATGGAGACATTCTGGGTCAGAAAACCAGAACCAAACTGGTTCCGATTCTTTTCCCCAGATTAGATATGAAATCAAGAGTCAACCATTTTCAAGAGAAATCAAACGGCTCAAAAGTAAATGGGCTAAAACCTCGACCAGGTTTTAGCCAGGTCCGGACCGGTCCAGGTCTTACTGGACCGGACTGGACCGGACCCACCAGCTTCATCTGATATCGGAACAGAACCGGGCTCTAGAACCAGGAGTCCAGGATGGAAACCCATTTTGATAGAACATTAATATTAAAATTCAAATATTAAATGATCAAGATTATATATACATTAAAATCATAATAAAATAAGATTTTAATATCAACACCCAAATATTAGAATGAAACCCTGAAAGTTTATTACGTCCAACTGAGGGGGCGGAGCATATGCAAAGTGGGCGGAGCATGTTAAAGGGCCTTATAAAGTGGGCAGGGCCTGACCTTGTCGTCCACTCTGACAGCATTCTTCAGGAACCAGTCCTCCTCTTCCTCCACCCAGTACGTCTCAAATGGCTCCTGGCAGATTTCACACGACTGCAGAGAAGAACGGATCATCAGAACCAGTTCCACACCACAGACCTGGTTCTGGACCAGAACCCGGCCACAGCCCTGACCCAAACCCAGTAGCAGGAGAAGGCTGGTGTCTCAGCGCTGCCCCGGGTGCCCGGCCCCAGAGGCTCACCTCTCCCACTTGGTCCTTGGTGGCGCGGACGATCTGGAACTCCTTCTCCTTGGCGGCTGCCTGGTTCTTCTGGACCTCCTCCTCGTTCTCCTTCTCAAAGAACTGGCTCTTTGCACGCTCCTCCAGGTCGGCGATCTCCTCAAACTCGATCCAGTCCTGGAGGAGGCGGACAGCCGGGTCAGAACTGTGCTGTTGGCTTTGTGTGTGTGTGTGTGTGTGCACGCTCACCGTCAGGCTATAGTACCAGCGGCGGTGTGTGACCTTCTTGCTGGCGACCTTGCCGGCATGGTTCTGCCTGAAGTGCCAGTCCAGGTGGTCGGCATACAAGTCGGTCTGCGCCACCGTGAAGCGCATACTGCAGAGGCAGCACTGGTTCCCTGAGTACAGCTTGGTCACCACGCTCTCATAGCGCCTGCAGGACGGGGTCAGAGGTCAGAATATAGGAGCAAACTGAACCAGATCCTGGTTCATTTGTGCTGTGTTCAGGAACCGTAGGAACTCCAAGGATAGGTCAGTGTAACATCTGTGACTCACTGCTTCATGCTGTCGATGCTGAAGCCGGTCAGGTCTGGGAGGTCTTCGTCCTCCTCCACCTCTGGCTCCTCCTCTTCCTCCTCCTCAACAGCCCCAGCAACCGTTGGGGCGGTTGCCGTGGACGACGCTTCTGAAAGGAAACAGAAACCATAGACGGTGTGAAGGTTTGGAGTGGGGAAATGGCGGCGGCAACGTGTGATTGGGTTACTGACCGCTGGCGGTCTGCGAGGACTCGGCCTGCGACGGTGGCTTGATGATGCCGTTGAAGATGAGTTTGGACAGAAGGTCGTTGACGTCCAGCTGACCGAAGTGGTTCTCTGCAGGAGCCACCTGCGCAGCTGCAGACACAACATCCGTTAGACCCGACATCACTTCCTGTTCTCACACAGAGCTCCGAGCTTTAAATACGTACCCTGCTGTCCGAAAGGCACTGGGTTCTGAGGCAGGAAGGGCTGGTTCAGGTTCCCCATCATGGAGACCTGGAGGGAGGAGAACCGGGTCAGAACCAGCAGACAGAGAGTAAAGAATACTGACAGGACCAGGAAGGAGTGGGAATCCGGAAGCAGATGGGAACAGGAAGCAGACTCACCGGCTGCTGCATGCTGATGGCGGGAGCCGCAGGGTTGTAGAAGGGCCCGGGGCCTGGCTGGCTGAACTGGACTGGCTGCATGTTGAAGTTTGCTGCCGGCAGCATGTTGGGGCCGGGGGTGAACTGAGGGTTCACGGGTTCTGGGAATCGCTGGGGGGCCATGCCGAAGCTCTGCTGGGGGGCCAAGGGGCCATCGTAGAGGGGCGGGGCCATGGGCTGCATGGGAAGCTGGATGTTGTGCTGGGGGGGGAACCTGGGCGGACCCTGCTGGCCAGGAGCATAGTCAAAACGTGGGGGTCCAGGTTGATGAGGTCCTGCCTGGTGGGGGCCCCCAGGGAGATCAAACCTGGGGCCTGGGCCAGGGCCCTCGAAGCGACTGGGGCCGTCAAATCTCATTGGACCCATTTGGTTAGTGGGGCCCTCAAAATGGAGGGGCCGCTGCTGCTGGAAGCCCATTGGGCCAGGACCCATGTTGTTGAAGGGCCCCGGCCCATCGAAACGCTGCATGGGGCCCTCCAAGTGACCGGGCCCCCCCATCTGGCCCTCAAACCTGACAGGCTGCTGCTGGCCTACAGGGCCTCCAAACCTGCTGGGGCCTTGGGGGGCCCCATCGAACGGCCCATCTCCTCCTCCTCTCATGGCCATGCGGGACCCCTCACAGGGTCCGGAGCCCTCAGTCCTCTCTGCCATGTTATGGTGCGCCGGGCCCTCAAATCTGCTGGGGCCTGGGTGATGGGGGCCCTCAAACTGCGGCTCCTCGAAGCGGCCGGGGCCACTGCCTTCATACCAGCCGGGCCGGTGCGGTCTGGAGGGGCCCATGTGCCCGGGGCCACTGTAGCGCGAGGAGGCATGTCCTCCTTCATGGGGTGGCGTGTGTCCTGGAGAGTCGCTGTGTCGGACCCCAGAAGGAGGCCCTCCGCGGTGTGGCCCCTTCAGGCTGGTGAGGTGAGGAATGGGGGCATCCAGGGGCCCCTCGTCAGAGTGCTCGCTATTGGGACTTTCAAAGCGAGGGACTGGACTCATGTCCGCCGAGTCTTTCTGATGCAGAGGCGACAGGCGCTCCCGCTCAAATCGAGGGGGTGGAGCCTCCAGACTGGCGGGCCCTGGGGAGTTCCTGCGGCCCCCAGTGACGGGCGAGGGCCCGTCCTGCCGGCGGGCGTCAGTGGGGCCGTATCTCCGCGGGGTGTCGTAGCCGCTCTTATGCTCGTCATCATAGAGCTGGCGCTCCGTCAGTGGCGACGTCCACTCCCGCTCACCTGCAGGACAGAACAGGATGCTGAGGATTTCTGCACACCCTGAACACAACACGCCCCCCATCACCACCACCTCACCCAGAGACCCTCTGGCCTGGACTTACTGGAATCTCCAGGGCGGTCCCTCCTGCGGAAGCGGAGCCCCTTAAGCTTAGGGAACTCCTTCCCGTGGTTGTATTCCTCCACCATGGGGGCTAGTGGGGTCCGCACCTCCTCTCGCTCCTTGCTCCTCCGTTCACCTGCAGGTTAGCAGAAGCATCAGCTACTGTGCAATAGGAAAGCAGCATGTCCGGGTTTTCCCAGATGTTCAACAGCTCACCTGGCCGTCCGTACGGGTGTCCACCGCTCCTTCCTCCCAGTTTCTCTCCCGGTCTCGGTTCCCCAGATTCATCTGGAGTCTCGTGGCCTTCATCGCCTGTGACTCTGTGGTTCACCTGAGTCTTCCTCAGCTTGGACTTGTGCTCGTAGTAGGACAGCTCAGCTGCGTCCATTGTGTCATGGGGGCGGGGAATGGACGGCTTCTTCACAGAGAAGTCTCCGGACTCGTCCCAGCTCTCCGAGCGCTGCTGCTGCTTCTCCTCCTGGTACTGGAAGAAGTGTTTGATCTGGTGTGCCATGTTCAGGAAGTCCTCCTGGGAAATCTCTCCGCTCTCCAGACGCTTGCTGGCCTGCAGACACAAACACCACTGTTACTATAACAACAACAGACAGAGGCAGGAAGCTGGGAGGCCCAGGTGTTCCTGAACGCACCCTCCTCAGCAGGTCCTTCTTGGAGGCGGAGTTGAGGACTTCAGGAATCTGAAGGTTGGCGTCCACGCTGAGGCGGATCTTCTGGTTCCTGGGGGTCCCAGGCCGGGTTGGGGTGCCATGGGGTTTGTGTCGGGGGGGTCCAGACTTGGTGTGGGAGTCCTCAGGCTGCTTCGTGCTGTAAAACCAGACAGTACACGTTTACTCACTGCTTCTCCTTCCAGTCAAGGGTGCATGTTTCAGATGCCAGAAGAACCCAGGAAATAAAACCAGAGGAAGTAAACGTGTCAGCTTTCTGAGCCGGACTCACTGTTTATTCTCCTCCCAGCCACTCCTCCAGCGATGCAGTGACTCCTTGGTCTCCTTGACCCCGTCATGACCTCGTGGGGAGTGGGAGTCCCTGGATTCGGAGCGGCGCTCCTCCTGCAGCCTTTTGGATCTCCTGCTGTCCGACTGGACCTTCTTGGCTCCGGGCCGGTCATCTCGGCCTGGTTTGCCATGGGTGGTGTCGACACCACGGGCCCTCCGAGGTTTCCCGGCCTTGTGGGACGGCGACAGGGAGCCGCTGCGGGCATGGCTCTTGGGCGAGCGCCGGTCCTTCCTCTTGGGGGAGGTGGTGGGGGATCGTGAGCGGGACCGGGAGTGTGTGCGCTTCCTGCGGGCGGTGGCTGCGCCGGCTTTTGGGTCAGGCTTGTCGGCAGGCTCCAGGTGGTCGTGTTTGGGCGCCAGGCCATTCTGAGGCTTGGTCTTGTTGGACCTGGGTGGCTCGGCTCTCCGCTGCGCATCGTCCCGCTCCTTCTTGTCCACGCAGCGCTTCTTCTCCTTCAGCTCGTCGTCTTTCGCCTCGGCCGGCTTCTCCGGCAGACGCTTCTTCAGCCGGGGGTCCTTCCTAGGGGCCTCAGCGGGTTTGGGCGTCTCTGCCTCTGCCTCTTTGCTCCTGCTCTGCGGGCCTCTGGCCAGCGGAGATGGAGACTTTGACTTCAGCTTCTCCTCTGGCGGGTCCTTCCTTGGGGGCCGGCCTTTGTCCTGCCGGGGGGGTTTCTCTGGTGCTCTCTTCTCTGCGGGGGCCGCCGACCCCCCGGGTGGGTGAGGGCTCTGCCGCTTGGCAGCCGGCTGGGGTGTGGCAGGAGGTCCGCTGCGGTTCAGACGGGGGTCTCTGGTGGACAGCTTGGGGTCGGCAGTAGGCTGTGGGGGGATCCAGGGCCGGATGGGGGGAGGAACTTGCTGACCCGGTCTCTGAGATGGGCTTGACTCGGCCGGAACCGACCCGATAGGTGGTGGCAGCACCAGGCCACCCTGCAGGCACACAAACACTCAGTTAGCTTTTACACGCCAAACTTGGCTTACAGACATCAGAACCAGAACCGGATGCAGACTCTGGTCCAGCCTGAGGTTCAGAACTGAACCAAGAACTCTTGAGGTTCAGAACCATAAGCGGACCTGTCCTGCCAGCTGGGCCTTCGTCTGCTCCAGCTCCAGCTCGATCTTCTTCTGCTGCAGCTCCAGCAGCTGCTTTTGTTTGGCCAGCAGCTGCTGCCGGATCAGCTGCTCCTGGGTCAGCCCGGCCGGGGCTGTCTGGGGGACCGCCAGGGGAGGGGGTGGGGGTGCTGGGGCCGCCGGGGCCGGCTTGGCTGGGACCGGCTTGGTTTGGGCCTTCTCTTCAGGCTGCAAGCAAGAGGAGGAAGATCAGATGTTATTAAACCAGGTGGTTAACGCATCAAAGTGAAGCTGGAATAAAACATTTCAGGCCCAGAAGAACCATCAGATCTAAACTCCGTCATCAGGGGAGGAAGACAAAACATTTCCTGATCCAAGCTGCTTCATTCTAAATCGTTTCCCACTGGGAAACTGGTCAGACTGGTTCTGATCCAGTGAAACAGAATCGTTTTCACAATGAACGCTATAATAAATGCCCATGCCTACTGCAAATATCTCTAATATAAAAGTAACTTTTCAACAAGATGTTAATCTTTTTAGTCTAATAAAATTCTGGCAGATTTCTTCACTTATAACATGGGAAAATGTCTTGCATGTGAAAAAATCTGCCAGTAGTAATTGACTCAAAATAAGCTGCTATAACTTATTGGAAAGTTACATTAGGTTAGTTTTGTCTGACTTTAACATATTTACAGTAGGACCTGGACAGGAACCCTGGGTAGGATTGTGTATTTGAAGACAGTCAGGATTTATTTAATGTTCCCGGTCCAGAACCAGCAGAGATCAGAGCAGAGGTCTGCTGGTTCCTGCAGTGGAAGCCTACGTTGCCCCAGCATCATACCCACCTGCTTGAGGAACCTGGGATTGACATGGATGCTGGAGGTGGAGTTGAAGTTGTGCGGCAGCGGCTTGATAGGCCAGGCCGGGTCCAGGGAGTTGACCCGGACGTCCAAGGCGTAAAGCTTCTTGAGCGGGAAGACGTCGTCCCAGGTGGAGCGCAGCTTGAACAGGCTCTTCCTGGTGTTCTCATCCACCTACACACAGAGCATAGAGCGCTGGGTGCCTTGGCCACAGCCCACCTCAGCCCACAACCAACAAGCAACAGAAGGACGCCATGTGGGCAGAGCTTAAAGACACAGCAGCTAGCGGGACTTTACCTTTTCAAAGACACAAATAAATGAAGCGATTAGGTTTTTAGCAAACACTGCAAGGTACTCTCCTCCAACGTTCTTCACTATGGAGTCCACTAAGTACAAAACTGGGAGCTTCTCAGCGGCCGGCGCCTGGAGCGATAAGAGAACTCAACAAGTTTAGACAACAGCAGGGGCTACACAACATTTCAGAACAAATTAATAAAAACCCCCCCAAAAAACCAAAAAAAAAGTTCCCAAACAAAATCCACTTAAAAAAAATCTGGACAAAAAAAAAAAAAAGAAGAAAAAAATAAATAAACAGCCTCCACGGTTTGGTTCTTCTTTCAGGAACAAAAAGTCCAAAAAGGTCCAGGATCTTCAGTCGGTTCTGATTGCAAATGTTGAGGTGGTAATTCGTCGTCATAGCGATCCGGGGAGTTGGTCCGGGGACAGCGTTTACCTCCAAAGAGGGCCCCTACTGGCGCCGGCCCTCTTTGTACATTACCCAGGCGATGGTGTGCTCTGCTTGGTTTGTTTTTACCCTTTCGGGTTTTGAACCTTCAACTTTCAGTTATGAACCCAGATTTAAGCTCTGCAGCGCTCAGAGCCACACAGACCAGAGTCAAACCCACAAAGAAAAAATGACAAAAAGCACATTTCACAGATTTTATTATCAACATGTTTAACCAGCAGTCACATTCCAGGAAAAGAGAGAAAATCCAGATGAACGAGTGAATTCATTCATTCATGCAGACGAATCAAACACTGGGAGGGGGGAGGATGTGGTCCGGCTCAATCAGAACCACCGCCAGAGTTCTAACCTGTTACTATCACTGACACTCAGAACCAAGGCCTGCTCAGAAATATTTACATCATCCACATTCTGGAGCATATTTTACAATATTTATAAAGATATACAGCAAACAGAAAACCAGTAAACAACCTCAGAACCAAACTGGTCCCAGTAGAGGGGTTCAAACTAGCAAGGCCCCGGGGCCACTCAGCAAACACATTGATTTCAGTTTTTACTCAGATCTGGACCTATCTTATTTTTAATGTTACTTTAACCAGAACAGAACCGCGATGTTGGACCTGACGACTGAGCAGCAGAGCTCGTTGCTAGGCAACCAGACACTGAAGACATCCAAAACTGTCTAATTTGTTATGTGTTTTGCGTTTCCATTGATTTTTGGTTAGCATTAGCTCCTGCTAATATATTTTCTGTATTTAGCAGTGTAAAGTTAGTATTTGTGTGTAGCAGTAGTTTCTGGTAGTTTTGAATGTATTTAGCAATTTCTGCAAAATTTTTATGTTTAGCAGTTTAGGGTTAGCTTCAATTTTTTATGTTTAGTCATAGCTTCCACAAATTGCTTTTGTTTAGCTTCTGCTGATATTTTTTGTTTTTAAGCAGTTTAGTGCTAGCAGAGGTAAGATATTTGTTTGTTGAATTAGTCACTAGTGAACCTAAGCTGTTGGTTAGCTGTGGCTAATAACTACTGCTAATTTTAGTGCCAACTTATTTTCTCCTTCTGATGATAACCAGATCATCAGAAGCTGATCCGTTAAACCGATCCGGACCAGAACCTCATCCGAGTCTGACCCGTTTTCTTTAGATTGGTTTCAGATTTTAGGATCCTAGCTTTGTTCATTGTTGGTTTATTAATAATTAAGGTTGTCAATAATCTGCCTTGTCAGTCAGGTTTCTATCTGAGCCTCATTAGCAGCTTAGAGAGAGAGCAGAGAGCAGCTGCTCACTTCAGCAACTACTAACATTTACTTCAGCAACTTTTACTTTAAAGTATAGCGAAACAAACATGTTTTACCCAGAATCCACCAGACAGACTCAGAGTGAGACCTCTTGTTTTTAAACCAGCTTTGTTATTTTCTATCTGCTCATTCTGATGGAAATCATTTAAACATACAGTAAACATTTACATTATATTTATATATAACTACTATACCCTGCTCTAATATATAAACATTAGCTGTTGTATTAGTTTAATATTGAAAAATGTAATTTAGAAACTCTCATTAAGTCTTTATTTGTACATAAGTTTATATATTTGTCCATCTGATTACATCATTTTAAATATTAAAGCAGAAGTTTGAATCTGTTACTCAGGAATAAAATAATCTGTTTACCAAAAACATTTCTACGCTTCAGTAATGTCTTAGATAATACTGTTTACTTTAATAAAAATAAGTTGACATATTGTTACTTTACCCAGCTGTGTTCATAAATGACCATAGTGTATAATGACAATAATCAAGTTTTTATTTAAAGCTTTTTCTCTTATGTCTCTAGGCTCTCTGGTTAACACTCAGATTTCTGACAGGAAATAGTCAGCGATGATGAAGGCCTTAATGACCACTTCCTGTGACCTCTTAGTTTCTTGGTGTTGCCACATGGAAATTAGTCACTTCCTGTTTCAAACAACTTAGAAAGTAGATAGTTGAAACCGAACTCTTGAGTTTAGAATGGACCTGGAACCGGTTAGAACCACTTTTTACTAACGTCTGTTTTTGTTTAAGAAGTTTCTGTAACCGTAAAATGTTTTTAAAAAAATAAATAAAAGCGGCTTTCTGTTGAAGCCAGGACCACATCCAGCTAGCCGGAGGACCAGAGGTTTATTCAGACAGCCTGACTGAGCTGCTTCCGTACAAAGAAGCCGGAGGTTCTGCTGGGCCTCCACAGAGCGCCGCTAACCACAACACCGCCATGTTTGACCCACATACACAAACTGATAATAAAGTATGCTATGATTATAAAAACCTTGCTGATTTGAGCTTCAATAATAGCCACGATATCCTTGGCGAACTGGATGTTCTCTTCGGCCAGGATGGTGAGCATGTTGATGTGCGGCTTGCTGTTGAACGTCAGGTCCTCCAGCGAGGACTGGTACTCCCTGCAGGCGTCTTCCCGGGCCGCCTGGTCCTCCATCTTCCTGCTCCGACACCCGAACCAAGCTACAGCAGCCGGACCAATAGCATTACCACGTAGCAGCAGACAGTCCATTAATTCATCGAGATAACGGTTGGGCCGACAACCATGAAGAACTACGGCCCAACACGACGGTATTTTTCCGTCGCCGTCAGTTGGTCTTCTCGGTTGGTTTTCGATGGCAAGAAAATGGCGACTTGAGCTACAGGCCTCATACGTCACATGAAATTCACTTGTAGCTACAGTGACGTCAGGGTGCCTCATTGGCTGGGAACACCCAGTGCTTCCCGGGGATTGGATTTCGATTGGTCCAAAAGAATAACAAACACACAAAGGAGCCAATCGGAGTGAAGGAGCTTAACAGTTGCGTAAGAAACGGCCGCCTGAGATGATTGGCCAACGTAAGAGCATGCGACCAGCGCGTGGAGCCTGACAGGTAGAGGCCTCATTAAACATGTTCAATATGAGCAGTATATTAATACAGTCATTAAAATTACAAAAAAAAGCTCTAATGAATTTTAAAAGATTACACAAATAACTAAAACCGGAACATAAAATCAATAAATTACATAATGCTACTTTTTCTAAAGATATATTGAAACATAAATATCTTAAATAAAAAATAATCCTAAAATAAATTACTAAATAGAAAGCAAGAAGACAAAATAACTGAAAACTGTAAATATTTTTTGTTTAACAATAAATGAAGTAAAATAAAATGTTTAAAATAGAAAAATAGGCAAAAGAAAAAAAAATATTTTCAATAATTTAAGGATGGAGTTGCTCAAGGACACAAAATGAAAATATTTTGTGACATAAATATCTGTAGACAAATAACCTGCTGTAAATATCCGTTTCACAAGTTATTTTAGTTTTTAAAATACTAGAATGAGGAAATAACTTCATATACTTGTCTGATGACATTTTTAAATATTAAAGCGAATTATCTGAATACAAAGACACACCCATCCTTTCCAGATTTTTATTAATAAAAATCGAACAATGAATCATATTCCTCCCACTTCACAGTTCTGCCCTGCTTTGTGGTTAGAGTGTAGAATGTAGAGGTCAAGGGTCAGGCAAAACAGTTTATTGAGCAGCCAATCAGCATCAGGCTAAAAGCTGATTGGCTGCTTTGCTGTCTGACTGTTTTAACTTTGACCTGGATCATCATCATCATAATTATGAGAGGAAGAGCAGCTCCATGGGTTCATTTAACGTTGGGAACAGCTGCTGTGGACCAGGCGACCTGGCAACCCGACAACCCAACCCGGTTCCTGGTTCCCGTCCCACAGAAGAAGAGGAAGCTGATGGCGTCACACAGGAAAGAAATAAAAATCTACAAACAGAAACAGGAAGGGTTCAGGCAGAGGGACGCAGTCCCATCAGGGTCCTCCGTTCTCGGTTCTGCCCCAAGTCTCATTGTGTTCCCGGCAAACAGAAAGTTCAGCTCCTCCTCAGTAACAGGAATGGTTAGTGACGGCGCTCTGCCCCGCCCCAGCAGGTGAAGGGGCGTTAGGCTCCGCCCCCTGGGTTCAAGCATCCGAATCGTCGCTGCTGTCGCGGCTGATCTCAATCTGGAGCGATGGCAGGTTGTCCAGCCGGCTCTTCTTCATCTTATGGCTGCGGCGTTCCTGTTTCTGTTTGATCATGGCGCCCCAGACCCTCTGCAGCGTAGAGTCGTCTTCCTCCTCTCCCTCCTCGTCTTCCTCCTCCCCGTCACCCCGCCTCCTCCGGCTGCCGTCCTGCCGCTCTGGGCGGCTGCCCTGCCTGCGCTCGTGACGCCCGGTGTTGCTGCTGCTGCTGTCGTCGCCAGCGGCAGAACCCAGCCTGCTCCACAGAGCGCCTACAGACAGACAGAAAGTCGGAGGATCAGACAGGAAGTGGACTTTAACAAACAGATCAGGACGCTCAGACGTAGAACTGGATTATAATCTGCTCAGAACCATTCTGACTGAGTTTTAATATAGGTAGCAAAGGTCACAGCACATTTCTACAAGACGTTCTAAACACAAGGTGGAATAAAAACAGGAAGTGGCGGATCGTACTCGTACTCGTTTTCCTGTCTATGGAAGCGTTTGGTGCTCTGCCGTCCTGGCTGGCCACACCCAGTCTGCGGTGAACGTTGCTGATTGGCTCCCGGGGCGGAGGCGTCTCCCTGGGGGACGGGGGCGAGGCTGAGCGCCGCATGTCGGGGGAGTAACGCCTCTTCCCGAGCCGCTGCCTCACGTCTGCAGGGTCAGTAAAGGTCAGCAAAGGTCAGTCCCACCTAGCCACCACAGCATCTGGAACACCTGGTTCTTCGCCTCACCTGTCTTCCTGCCACCGGCCACTGGGGAGCGCTGCCTGCTGCCAGAGCCGCCATGACGCTTCTCCTCCAGTAGCTGCCGGACGTCCGTCACCTTTGGGGGCGACGAGGCCTTGGCCCGGTTCTGAGAGCCTGACGACCCGATCCGGTTCCTGTTTCGCATGGAACAAGTTCTGGATGAATAAAACCTTCCTGTCACCAGGCCAGGCGACAGGAAGTGGAAGCGGGATGTGGAAGCAGGAATTGGTTCTCACCTGATGTTCTTCAGGTGGCCCTCTAGCTCGTCGGCGTACATGGTCATCTTCTTGCTCTTCTTGGGCGACGGAGTGGAGATCATCTTCAGCTCTAGGTCGTAGTCCATCTCGTCCGACTCGGACCACGGTGAGGGAGAGCGCTCCGCCTGGCTGCGAAGCCCTGCCTCCAGCGGCCGCGAGGCTCCGCCCCTCTCCTTGTACTCCACCACCCTGTCGTCAGAGTCCATGTCCTCGTCGGCCTCGTCCTCCTGCTCTTCGTCCTCCTCCTCTTCCTCCTCCTTTATGGGCTCCTCGGGGAGGTTGACCAGGTCAGCTGAGGGCAGAAGCAGAGGATTGTGGGTAACAGAGCGGTTGGTGATGGCAGGGTGTGGGCGGAGCTGTTACCGGAGTGTCGGTGTGTGTATGGCGGAGTGTGTCCCATGCTGTCTCCGATCAGAGGCTTCTTGCTCTTGATCACATCCCTCTGGATGCGCCGGTTGTGGTACCGCCGCTTCCTGCAGGACGAGGCCTGGTCAATACCTGTCAGGTGTTGCAGTTGCCATGGCGACCAGAGGCAAAGACTCACCAGGAGTTGCTGAGGATTCCCTTCATGCCTCCATAGTTTGGATTTCCGTACTTCATGTAGTATCTGCTGCGGCGGGCTGCTCCCAGCTCCTTTCTGTCATCTGGACCGGAAACGGGTCAGAACATGTTGGACTCATGTTAATGTGTGTTTACAGATAAAAAGCTGAATTTAAAAAATATATCTATGCAGAACATCAATGAAATTCCTCAGAAGGGTAGCAATACCAGCTGGTGAGTGTGTGTATGTGTGTGTTACCCTGCGTGGCGAAGCGCAGCAGCAGCTTGTTTCCTTTGAACGGTTTGATGGCAGGTCTCAGTTCATTCCTCAGCAGAGACTCTCTCTCCGCCTGTGACAGGTCGCCCACCTGACACACACACACACACACGCACACACAAACACGAACACACACACGCGCACACACACAACTGAGTCACTCATCAGTCAGACGACCACTTCCTGTCCGCCCAGGTGAAGCTATACCTGTCCAGCCGTCTTGCTCTCATCGTCTCTGCTCTTCTTCACCTCTTCCTCCTCCTCTTCATCCACCTCACCTTCCTCCTCTTCATCATCCTCGTCCTCAGATCCCCGATCCCGATGAGCTGCGGCGTTCAGACAGACCCATTTACCCAGAATGCACTGCAGTGTCAGGAAGCACCAACTCAGGTTCGGATCCACACTGACCTTTGCTCGGGTCGTCGGGCTGGGATCCGGACTCCGACTCTGTGGTAACTGCCTCTGCTTCAGGCATCCGGCTGCTGTTGATCAGAGCTCTGATGCAGGTGTCATCATCCAGCCAAACAACGTTACCTAGGAAACGGGAAGGCACAGGTAATCAGCCGGCAACCACCAGAACCAATCAGGAGGCTCCACCAATCACAGGGTACAACCAGTGGAGGGTACTGCTAGCTACAAAGCTAGCTGCGCTAGCCATAAAACACCAATCACAACAAACATTAGTGGGAGCTAAAAGCTACAGTGCACTTTTTCTCTTGCTCTCAGTGAAGGCGGACGCTTTTTTCCTCTGCTCCCTCCCTGCCCATGCCTGCCCTGCTTGCTCTGTTCTTTTTGTCTTTTTCTATATTTTTGGAGCCTTTCTTTGCACATCCTCCGAATCTACAAATTATGGATCTGGTCAACCGGTCACTCAATGCAACTGATCAAATTTTCTCGACGAGAAGTCTGGGCACAGGAGAGCCCTGTTGTCCTGCGGGGACACAGCCTGCGGGATTCACCCTGGATTTATTCATGATAACACGATTTCTGCTGTTTGGAGCTTGTGGTTACCTGGCTTATCGACAGATTTGGCTGAACTAGCAAACACTCAGACTGTCGGGTGTGGACAGATGCAAGTTGGATGTGAGTCTTGCTGAGACTCGCAGCCCAGCTGAGGACTCTAAAACTCACTAACGGAAAGGAATCGATCTTGGAGGAGTTGCTAGTTTTCGCTCAGTGGAACGACAAACTAATTTGGATAATTGGGTGAAAGACTGAAATTCATAATCTACCCGATCTAAGACATTCTGTATCTGAATGGGCTTTCTCCATGTTGCCTTGGAAGGGCTGCATATTTCCAATCTCCATGAAGATATGTATACATAACGCTCCTTCCCACCTCACCACTCCTGTTATCCATGCAGCTGTGGAGCTGAGCGCTCCCAAGGACATTCCTTGACAACATCTTTATCGGACGTCTGCCGGGAGGCTGAGCAGCGTGGTTTCATGGCCCTGTGATGTCACCGCCTTCACTAATGTCTTTGTTTTGCCCTTTGTTTTGTCTGAATGTTGCCATTTGCCCTAATGTGTCTTTCCTCTTTTTTTATTTTATTTTGTTAGAAACTGTGGAGTACTCACTTTTCAACCAAAAAAGGAATTAGAACAAACTCGGAATCCAGAGACTCTAGTTTATTAGTCACTCTTTAGCTTATTTTTGGAGTACTCATTACTTTTACAAATTTAGAGCACACTCAGAAAGTCCAGAGGACACTTACTTACTTACACTTATCTAACAACCCAGAACAGGGATTAGAACTTGGAACCCAGAAAAACTACCTTAGCAACTGCTTCTTAGGTTCCTTTTCTTCCAAACCAGAAAAGGAATTACACCAGAGGATACTGGTCTAATTCCAGTATCCTCTGGAATACTGGAATTAGTATTCCAGTATTCCAGAATATACTGGAATATATTCTGGAATATATACACGTTGCTGACTGCTGCTTGCAGTCAGCCATGTTGCACATTTTTTCTCCACGCTTTTTCCTTCCACTGAACTTAAGCTTAAAGTTACATGTAAAGGCTACAGGGCCATGCAGAGACCTTTGCAGGGGCAGGGGCTCAAAGTTAAAAAAGGACACATTGAACAGGGTCTTAAAACACTGTACAACAACATAGCATAGTAGATTACCCCTGTTAATCTACCAATCCTTAACAGGGGTATCTAGTTTATTTACTTTGGATCAACATTATTAGATTATTTTTCTTCTTTTGCTCTTTCCTTTGGTTTATTTTGTTTGTATTTCCTTTTAATTCCTGTAAAGCACTTTGCAATGCCTTGTTGCTGAAAATGTGGTATATAAATAAAATTACCTTTACCTTTAAAGGCTATACCAATGTGGCATTTAGCAGAAGCTAATGCTATAGCTCTAAATTGCACCATTTGCTGATATCCACCATTTGTCAAAGAAAACATAAAGACTCAAAAGTCAGAAATGTACATTTTTGCAGTTCTGACCCAAACATGCCCGCTTCGTGCCCGGTTCTGACAGGGTTCTGGACTCACAGGCCGTGTCGTTGATCCACTCGATGTGGGCTGGCGGATACTCCTTAAAGTAGCCGAAGACGTCCTGGGTGCTCATGTCGTCCACGCCGGTCACATGGATGGCCTCCATCCGCAGCCTGGGGATGGCTGGCATCACATAAGAAGAAAGAGGCGGTTTAAAGAATTCCTGGTGAACAGCAGCAAACAGAACACCGCCTCACCTTTCTTCATGGCGTCTTTATCCAGAAAGACGTTCCTCTGACCGACATTTTCCTCGCAGCGGAAATGAAAACGTCTCGCCCGCTTCTCCTTCCTCTCAATGGCTTCCTGGAGAGCAAACAGAGTCAGATCAGAGCCGCTTCAAGTGGATCCCATCAACCTGAGAGCGGCCGGGTTTCATTTATTCCACAGCACAACCCCTCCTCCCCCCCAAAAAAACAGACAAATATCAGATTTAACATGTTGACATACGAAGTTACTGGCTCACATGCACACCTGGATCCAGGTGTGTGTTTATCTTGGATCCAGGTGTGTGTTTATCTTGGATCCAGGTGTGTGTTTATCTTGGATCCAGGTGTGTGTCTATCTTGGATCCAGGTGTGTGTCTATCTTGGATCCAGGTGTGTGTCTATCTTGGATCCAGGTGCGTTCTTACCTTGGAGTTGACGTCGATCCCTGTGATGAAGGCTCCAGCCTTGTTCTCGTACCTGCGACTGGTGTCCTGGAGCAGAGAAAAGACACAGCAGGGGGTTAACATGGAGGGTCAGGTGGTTCAGCTGGAGGCCTCAGGAATGGGCTCCACCTGCAGGAGAACATCTGCTTCACACCTGGATAACAACACAGCTTTAAAGCAACACAGCGAACTGATGGAGGAACTGTGCAGGGGCAGCAGCTGAGGAAAGGGGAGCAGGTTTCCCAAAACAAACGACTCCTTTCTTCATTAAAATCTGTTATTAGATTAGAAACTGAACAGAAAGAATCTGCAAGACAAACGCCTCTACTGCCGTTAAACTCAATTAACCGCGAGGTTAAAGTCTCACTGACTCCCGGACCGCATGCCGCCTCCCCTCACAGCTCCGCCGGCCGCAGCTAACTCCAGCCCCAGGTCTGCCTGCGGCCCTCAGACACTCACCGGCAACAGCTCCTTCAGGGAGCGGCTAACCGTCACGTCCTCCGCCTCCAGCTCTCCCTCCTCCACCTCCATCGGTTCGGCCTCCCGGCCATCTCTGTCCGACTCGGAGTCAGAGTCCGACTCCGAGCGCTCCGAGCCGCAGTCGGATTTCACCGAGACCCGCAAGCTGCGCACCGCCGCCATGAAGCTAACTGCTGCGGACAACAAGCAGAGCGAGCTGCGCTGGGTTCGGTAACCCGGTAATGCTTTCCCTGCTCTTCTTCTGCGGAATTGTGCTGGTGGAATTCGGGAATGTCGCCCCCTAGTGTTTAATTATTTAACTAAATTTAATGGACTTAGTTCTTCTCATATAGACTAATCTCAAATTTTGATTTAATCAAAATTATATTGCATTTTAGCAATTCAATCCGTGATACTCAGGTCATATAGAGTAAATCTGAACACAGATTTATATATTTAAAAAATTTCAAGAGTTTATTTTTAATTTAGATGATTCTGGATTCTAACAGTTCCTCAAACTCTTGAATAGATCAAGCATTCAGTCAGCCACGCTGCACATTTTTTCTCCACACTTTTTCCTTCCACTGAACTTAAGCTTAAAGTTACATGTAAAGGCTACAGGGCCATGCAGAGACCTTTGCAGGGGCAGGGGCTCAAAGTTAAAAAAGGACACATTGAACAGGGTCTTAAAACACTGTACAACAACAT
>CAEFZX010012923.1:0-21765 GCA_903066825.1 Alfaro cultratus | reverse complement strand
CTATCTATCTATCTATCTATCTATCTATCTATCTATCTATCTATCTATCTATCTATCTATCTATCTATCTATCTATCGAGTTATCTGTGAAGTGTGGCGAAATAAATACAGTGAATACACAGACCTGTGTCCAGGGAAGAACGCATGCGGCACTGATTCTCTGCTTTCCACTGTGCGTAATCAGAACCTGAGCCCAATCTCAGGTGGAAGCTGATCATCTTTGTTTTTAGGGCAGACTGTCCTACAACCAGCCTGCACAGCAACAGCTGAAGGAGAAGCCACCTGAAAACCAAACCGTCTCTCGCTTTTCAACGCGTCGCCTTGATGGGGCTGAAAGCGGCGCAGGCAGGTGACCCGGCCGGCCGCCTCAGGCTGGTCAGGGAGGACCAGGTGGTGAACGGCACCGGACCTTTTATTGCTCTTCGCGAAATGAATTAATCAGCAGGAGTTCAAGTGGGATGTTAATAAGACTGACAGCAGATTTAATCAGAGGCTTTTTGGGGTCAGTGCAGAAAAAAAACAAATAAAACTTATGCTCAGTTTTGAAATAATTCTTCTAACTTTCTGTTGTCCTAAAAAAAAAAAATTTAAATCTGAAAAGTTTTTTTGGAATACATTTGTATTCTATGATGGCATACTAGAGCTACTGTAAAAAAAATATAAATAAAAAAAGGTGTACATTTTCGCCACAAAACTTGAAAATTGTTTAGATTGAGCTCAGATTTTTTTTTTTAGAAGACAAAAACAACAATGAAGTTTCTGAGTTTGAAAAGTCAATAATATGTTTGCAAAAACAGAAAGTTTGAGGTTAATCTCAGAAACTTTCTTTAAAACTCACTACAAACAAGGAAATTTCTAAGCTTGAAATGTTGAAAATTTGCTAGAAAAGAAACTGAAATCTTTAGATTAACCTCAGAAATTTTTGAGAAACAACTGGGACATTTTTGACTCTTGAAACTTTCATTTCCTGATGGTTTTCTCAAGATAAAGAGTTAATTTCCCAATGGATTTCTAAAGTGACCAAGTTAATCTCAATGATTGGTGTGTGTGTGCTAAATCTGATTTAGTACACCCACAAATCATATTGAGATGTCAAGATAACTGACAGGAAAAATGATATGCGGAAAACGTCCACTCTTGGCTTAAGTTTAATACACCTTTAGCCTTAAATTATTATTTTTTCTGAAAGAACAGGTTCACATCTGATGTTTGACATTAGATTATCTCTAATTAAAAATTAGACATCCAAGGCATTATTAATAATCACAAAAAAGTTTTTTGGTGGTGTAACCAAAATATTACACCACCTGTAATATTTGGTTTGTATGAAGCACAGTGCTTTAGCGTCAGTGTATCATCCACTTTGCAAAACACATCCTGGGAGTGAAGCAGCCTAACACCATGATGCTGCCACCACCATGCTCATCAATGCTCCAAATCTTAAAAGTCTCACTTTATCCTTCTTTCTACTGTGTTCCCAAAGCTGGAGTCCAGAAAATAACCTACATACCTAAAAATAGTAGTAAGAAAGGCTATGCAATTTTTTGTTTAAAAAGTGCAACAGACAAATAGACAGGTTTTGAAAATAATAAAAGCAATATATTGGTCAATAAATTTGCTGTTGATGCTGATTGTGTTGCCGTTGTGCCACTTTTTATCTGACTCAGTAAAAATACTTGCACGCTCAAGCAATAGTCAGCCTCTTCCATTTTTATTTTGTGGGCCAAAGGCTGAAAAATTAGCGAGACACTGCTCTAAAAAGCAACAAATGAGTTGCTTGTAAACTTTTGCGATGAACCTCTCAGCAAGAAAAAAAAAAAAAAAAGCCCGAACTGTCCCGTTATCATTTATTTATTCATTGCTTTTTGCACAAATGATTAGAAAAAAGATGCAACTGTCGACACCAACTGCTTTGAGGCAGTTGAAACTAAATTAACCTTTTACTGTAAGTTTTTATTTCCTGGAAGCCAAAAAAAAAAAAAAAACAGCCCGAGGTGGATTACCCATGATGCCTTGCTGCAGCTTTAAAAGCCAGTGCTCCTGCGCTGCTCGAGACAGACTGACTGGACGAACAGCTGAGTGATGTAGGCCGCGTTGTCCCTTCAAGTAAACAAGCGACAGCGACACTGAACTACCGACGGAGTTTGCTTCAACTTGCGGATGGTTAACTTATCTGTGGACTTCCTGTTGAACCGTAGCTGTTCTGGTTGTCAAGAAGGACTTAAAGAGCCGAGTTTCCTCGAAGCTATCATGCTGAACACAGAGGAAAGGTAGGAAGTTCGCCGTTTTTTTCCCCCACTGAAATATGTGACGAAAGGTTAACCGCTGTTTTTGACCGTGTCAACGCTGTTATTTTTCGTCGTGTTAACTTCTAAGGAAACTATTAAATCGTTGAACTATTTGTCGAAATATCGACAAATAGTTGGAGGCGCTGTTCACAAACAAAGAAGCTAGTTAAAGTCCGAGGAGAAAGGAACTCCTTTTTTTTTTTTTTTTTTTTTACACTTTCACCAACAGGAATGAATAGATCTAGTTTTTTAGTTTTCAGTGTGGCGTTTGGTCGAAAGAAAAAGCTCTGAATCAGAATGCAACGGTTTCTAGTTTTGTCTCAAGTCGAAATAGTTTTCGGTGGTTTATAAAATACAGCAACAGCTTTCCTTTCCATCAGTATTAATTACCCTGATGCTGAACACAACGGTGATTAACTCTTTCTAAATTCATCAACCCATTTCTTAACAACACAACATATATGCATATAAAAGAAAAAAAAAAACTTTGTTACTAAAGTTGGACCCCAAAAATCGTGTGACGTAGCAGCGTACCGATCAGAATTTTGTGGCCGATGTCCGATTTTTTTTTTATTATTGATATTTTTCCCGAAACTATTTGTTGCTGCTCCAGGTTGTAGCTAATTAAAAAATTTCGTCAAGACACATAAGAAGAAAAAGAACAGCATTGGTAATTTCTTTGTGTTACTTAAAAATGAGTTAAAGACGAAATTAAAGACCAAATTAGATTTGACATTTTATATAGGCAGTATCCATATGTATTTCCCCCAAAAAAGAATTACTTGAGAAATTACAAAACTCGATCAGCATTCCCAAATTCTGGATGTTCCATGAGAGACGGGAGCTCAAAGCTCAAAAGAACGCAACGGATCTTTACTTCCTGTTATTTGCTGAAGTCTTGTGCTCTTTAGCTGTCGGCCTGAACAAACTTCAGGCATGTCATTGAAAATTCTCGCTCTACTTTCATTGACTTTATTTTGAAACATTACTGGTGCTAGAAATAGACGAAGGTGACCCAAACGTTTTCCTCGTATTAGCTGTTTAGAATGATGAGAAGCAGAACTTTTGTAGTTCGCTGAATAGGGTTTTTGATTCGAAAGAAGAACATCTTTGTGGTGTACGTGAGGTTCAGACATGGATGTCTAAAATCACTGGTTCTGGCATTCTTTTTACCAGATTTTGCACAAAGGCACTCCGGCAGTTGAAAGATGATGTTCTCAGCGTAATCTCGTAGACAGACTCTAATCAAACTTGTTATAGGTTCAGACTTGTACCATTCCTGCTCTGTGCCTGAGTCATTTGTAGCAATTCGTCACTGCCTGCGTTTCCGTTGACCATACAATTGCGCAATTTGACATTTTGAAATAAATTTGCTCAATGAAAACACGGCAATTAAGAAAAAAAAAAACTCGGTAAATTGTTTTGGTGCTTGGATGAGGTGGGTTTTTAGACCGTATCAGAATTGGTTTATTTTGCAAAACTACCATGGAAAGACTTTTTTCACATTCACAAGTCACGTGATGTGATCAACAACCGGATGTTTCCACTGGCGCAAACCAACCGACGGCAAGTAGTTGGAGAATCATGGCGCAGCATGATACTCCAACTCATGATGATTCACGAGTTTGTTCATGAATTATTGCGTGAATAAACTTATTCACGTGCTATTTTTAATTGCGTTTTTTATTTAATGGAGACAATTGCAAAATTGCGTCTTTTCAACATTAGTGGAATACCAATTTTTTTTCCTTTGCACATTTATAATGGAAACCTAGCTAGTGTTGCACAGCGTTTGTCTTTTTAATACGTGGCTTATAGCTCATTTAATTCATGGAAACAAAGGTCTCATTTTTGTCATCTATGGGTCAATGTTCTGACCTGCAGCAAGCAGTGTGGAGAAGATAAATTGATGCTGCGACTATATTTGCTCCGCTGCTGTGACCCTGTCTGCTGAAGGCAGCTACTGGCCTACATCAGCTGGTTATATAACCCCGCTCTTTCTGACGGGTCACCTTTCAAACCATCACTGGAATGTGTGTGTTGAAGGGACGAGTGCTGTTGCTCGTCACACACTGGGCAGGATAAATGATCTGGCCTGGGCTACCTGAGTGCTAGTTGGTGTCCCTCTAATTCACTGGCAGATGGAGCACCTCGGCCGTTGCCGGGAGATTCGGGATTGAATTTTCCATCAGGGCACTTGGACGTCAACTGTGCTGAGCAGTTTCAGCTGACGTCCGACTCTGGAATAGTCAGTCTTGAGATGTTAATCTGCGTGGTCGGAGATCAGTGTTCTGGATGCAGAATACTGTCTTCCTCCGGAGAATCCTCTAATCGCTTGGCTTTTTAGTCAGAACTAGGAGTGGGAAATATGGAATTTTATTGCAATATGTTGTGGCGCTAATAAAGATGGTAAAAATTACCTTGTTTATTCCATTTTTAGGTGACTGTGACTGCATGGCACTCCATTAACAGCACCACAAACACAAATATTGTTCTTGGAAAAACATCTTCAAGATTCAACTTGCTTAAAAAAAGATGTGATTTGTTTCACTAAACTGGATTTAATCATATTTTTGAAATGACTGATATTTAAAGATCCTCTTGTGGAACAAACAATGGAGAGAATGGCAAAAATTACATTTGCAATCATATTGTCAGTTGTGTTTTTTATCATTTAGTTTATTATGGCAGTGATGAATCAAAATTCTTAGCAGAATTTTTTTTACAATTATTACCCCCTCCCCCCCCTTTATTCGGAGCCCTGTGTTGAAATTTGAAATGTCTTTATTCATTTGACAGGGACAGTCCACATAAATGAACATTTCTGTAAATGTGCCAGAATTGACCAACTGGCCAGTTTTTCATCTGTTGTCCCAGGACATTGATATTTGTCTTGCTAAAGACCAAAAAACTAAGTTTATAGCAAAATAAGGTTAGCTTTACAATTTTGTCAAATATAAACAAATGAAGCTACAGTACAATTATTATAATAAAAAGCATAAGAAGTCATTAAAAAAAAAAAAATCAGGTTTTTTTTGCGCCATTGGTTTGACAACCACGCCCGTTTTAATCCTGCTGTAACATGGAGTTGGTGGCGTTTCTCACCACAATATTCTTATTGAAACTCTGGTTGACGACTGAAACCATAGAGCCAGAGCTTCTGTTTTACTCCATTCAGTTTAACCTAGCTGGATCTGTTGCACAAAGAAAAATGGACAAATGCATCAAAAGCTGCTGAAGACAAATTTGAGTCAATTGTACAAAATCTTGAAGGGGATACGAGTACGATTGTGTAGTTGAGTTCCAGATGATGGGGCATTTCAGTCGACTTGTTTGTGTCTGACTAGTCGAGCGGCGCCAAGGTGGGCCCAGGGGTCAGAGTCATGTGTTTTGACAGGAATACATCCATCCCTGCTCAGGTTTCACAGCACGTGTACCTTTCCTGTTTCTGTCTCCGTGTCTTTTCCGTCACGCTGCCCGGCTCTCTGTCCATGGAATGGAGAAGGTCTGATTCCGTGTTTTCTTTCCTGTGTGTGCCACCTTTTGTCGTTTGTGCTAAATCCAAAGCACTGTCCGGAAACGTCCAATCGTTTCTGTTCGCAAACCAGTTGATGTTCGGCCTCGTGCACCTGGGTTCCTCCCCTCCTCCAGAGAACACATCATTAATGTTTTGTCTTTGTGTTTGAACCCCATGCCCAGCTCTATGCTGTCCACCTCTCCATTCACACCCCGAAAAGATCCAACTTGAATCAGAGCTCATAAAAACTCTCAGCTTCAGGAAGAGCAGCCCAGCAGTGGAAGCATTCGTCCCTCTTCCCCTCATCCCCCTTGAACAACGAGACGGTGACGCACTTGGCATCTCTCGGTCTCAACTCCCAACACACAGCTGATTAAATCCTCTGGCATATTAATGCAGCTTGTGAATGTGCTTGGCCTTCACGACGGTACAGCCTGTCGCTCCATAAGTCAGTTTTGAATATGTAACCCACATTCCGTTTTTAAAGTCTCTCACTGAGTACAGTGGGGCGGTGGCTGATGTCTGCAGCCGCTACGGGAGGGTGGGGATGGGTTCCTAAGAGTGTGACAGAAATGTCAGAGGACGACGAGAGTTTTGCCTTTCAAAACAACCTGGCATTTCCATCAAGGACGTTCTCCGTCTCTGAAAGGGAAGACGGAACCGGAGAAGTAGGTCTGGACATCTTGGCGAGCTCTCGGGTGGCTTCATCCGTCTGAGTTGTACCGCTTGTCACTGGTGTCCCTGATATCAGTTTGGTTGTTGAGATTGTTGTCCAAAGTTTCTATTTCAGTTTATTTTAGACTTAGAGGAATGTGTCATGGCGCACTCTAATACCCCTTGACCTTTGTTGTTTTAGAGTACATTTAGCTGTAGACCAACACAAAGTAGCATGTATTCTGCGAAGTGGAAGAATGGCTTGCTATTATATTCAACCCCCTATATTCTAACACCCCTAAACAAACAGCCAGAGCAACAGTGGGACTGATTGCTGTCATGGCTTATTCATGCATTCTGACGGCCCAAGCCAAAGTCCAGACACGAATACAATTGACAATATGTGGCAATATTTTAAAAGATGAACTGGTAGAGGCCTCGACAGACATCCAGATGTGGTTTTATGAAGTTTTGGTTTTGTAGAAGCGAGTCGTAATTCACACCACACCGAAAGTTCCTGGACACAAAAATAAAAAAATTTCAATTTGGTCAAATTCCAATAAAATACACAAATTGGAGTTTGTAGCATGATAAAATATGGGAATGTTTTCTATTTTGCACTCTATTAGCAAAAACTGAAAAGCTATTCTGTCTATCCTCAGCAATAAAAACAGGATCAAAGTCGGCCTTAAATTGAAAACCTCGTTTTTCCACTGCTGTCTGCTGGTTTGTGGTGTTCAGGTCGTCCAGGTTACCAACCGGGTCGGCGGGGGAGACGGAGGCCACGCCTTCCTTCCTCCGTCTCACAGAAAGTAGAGATGCTCCTCTCTGGAACGTGACTTGGAAAGTGAGACGCAGAGTAGAGTCAGACGACTTGTTGCTGACTGAGTTTGTGTTGACCGATTACAGTTTAATCCACAACATGCAGAGTATCTGTGAATGTGGAGTGAAGATGCCACGGCCCGGCTGCTTCCAGCCACCGTCTGAAACTCAAAACCTGGAGGTGTTCCCACAAAGCTATTTACAGAGGTGTTTACAGATCAGGCGCTCATTTGTGATACGTGCCTCCCAGCGCATGCACGGGCCATTTGGATCTCTTTGAAATGCAGTCATAATAAATCCTCGGCTTTCATGTCTGCCGGGTTCCTTGTTAACAAACAATCTAACGGAGCAAGAGTCAGTGGACTGAAACCCGCTACAAAAAAATTTAACATTGTTTGCAAAAAAGTGTCCTGTAATTGGTTGGATAAGAAATATTTGAAACTATGTACAAGACATAACCCTGAACTTTAGACATGCTAGTTACTTTTAATAGAAAGATCTTGGACTTGGATAAAAAGTTGCTTTTGAACTGTCAAAACGTAGTAAGTAGTAAGACTTTGCAAATCAGAAGCCAGTATTCCTCTTGGGAAACACAGGTTCTTCCTGTTTAGTCTTATACTTAGTAGTTATCTCTTATCAACTGAGGTCATATTCACAAATAGCTGTCTTTATAAAAACAAATATTTCCCTCAAATTGTTTACACACAGGATCACTTTCAGAAAAGTTTTTGTCCACATGAACCCACACAAATCCACCCTTTGGCATTGTTTTAAACATGCCAAACCCATAGGGGGCAATGTAGCGCAAAGATAAAATCTATGTCAGCCGATCGGAATGCTTCAAAAACAACCACAACTTCCCATTGGGAATAAAACATGGCGCTGCGGGGCTTATTTGAACTACTTTTAAATAGTGTGTTAGAATATCAAGTTAATAAAACACAGGACTGTTCATTGAGAACCATACAGAACTATTGCCGTATTATTTGTCGCAGGCTGTAATGCCTGATTCTCAGTTTTTCCATTTACACACGCAAACATAAATACAGCATTTTCTCAAATCTACACTTTGGTCTGAGAATATTCATTTTTAGTGATATATTAACCAAGTTTTCATATGGATGGAAGACCAAAATACATAAATATATGTACCGTAATTTCCGGACTATAGAGCGCACCTGATTATAAGCCGCACCCAGTACATTTTTAAAGGAAAAACCATTTTGTACATACATAAGCCACACCTGTCTATAAGCAGCATGTGCCTACATACAGACTGTACACAGAAAGAGTTTTCAAAGTGTTACATCCCCAAGGCAGTCTAGGGGCATTGGAGGGGGGCTGTAACAATAGATAAACCAGGAAAGAATGAAGAGACAAACCAAGAGGGTAAAGTTAAAGTTTTATCCTTTAATAATAATCTGAAGAAAACTTAAAGGCAAAAAGGAGAACCTAAAACAAAATGGGAAAGTAACAACAACTAAAAAAACAGGGTTTCTAGCAAACAAATCCTCCATCACAGCACCGCAAAGCTGCATCACACATGCTGCCCAATTGGCCAAGAGGCCCTGAAAAACAGTTTCCCAGCTAGCCTTATACTCTACTAATCATGAGGCAGAGTGAAACCAGCTGGGTCTGCTTAACCTGCTGGAGCTCAGCAGTAACCTGAAATGGGGAGGGAAATCCTACATGCAGCCACCATTGCATGTAACAAAAGTTTTAATAATATACCTTAGCTTTTCTTTCCAAACAGTGCCTGTGACGCGGCAGTAACACAGCAGCAATACTGTAGTAACACAGCACTAACAGGGCTGGTTAAAAAAAAAACATACCGGTAAAAGTCACTGAGAGCCGTCTTCACCTTCCTCCTGTGCACTGAGACGTGTTAAGTTACATTAAACTTTCCTCTTCCTCGACACATATATTCCACCTGTCTCACTCTTACCTTTTCTGCTCGAGCGCCCCTGGTGGCCGTTAGAAAAAATGCATAAATAAGCTGCATCGTTGTATAAGCCGCAGGGTTGAAAGCGTGTGACAAAAGTCGCGGCTTATAGTCCGGAAATTACGGTATGTTGTCCCAGATGTCCTGTTATATCTGAACTGGGCCTGAGACATAAAGTGGAAACTTGCTTCTTTCAGTATTGTCGGTTATTAGAGGTGTAAAACATCACTGTTTTCTAAAAGAAGTGCTGCTCATACTGGTTTTACAGAAAATTGGAGCAAAATATTTGCTTCCTCTTGTAATGAAATGGTTATGATGTGTTTTGTTTGTGATACTAGTCTATATCTTGACAATATATCATTGACCAATGTATTCCAGAAGTCAGGGAAGAATAAACCACAAAAAGTATTCCAGCTTTGAGGGCCACGTTATCAGCGGCCATCTTGAAAGATGCCCACTGTCTTTTATTGCCTGATGAAGATCAGTGTGATTAAACCACTGAAGTTCGGGAAGCATGTTGAAGAAAACAAAGAACTAATATTGTCATTGCAATATTTGCTATTTTCATATTTTCCCACAATTAAAAATAAATGCCTTCAGGAAAAAAAAGGAAGTAGTTGATTCACTGTTTGAAAACTCAACTAAAATGACATTTCATGTTCTTAATGTAAAGGCTTTGCTTGGAGCTAAATCATCTTCTATAGTTTTATGAGGTATCTGAGACATGAAGGGGTTCATCTGTTTTTTTGTTTTTTCTTTTGCAGTTCTTGGTTATCGGGGGCCTTGAGGCCCAGCTCTATCCCTCAGGCTCCGGGGCCTCTGTGGTGCTCCTGATGCCCCTCACCCACAGCTGAAGATCCCGGGTGGGCGAGGGACGGTCAGGGATCACTCTCATACCGTGCTAATACACAAGGTGAGGCAACTGGAATGACCGACTTCATCTTTAAAGAGCCAGTATCATGTAAAATCAACTCTTTTTTTTGGTAGCTTTACATCAGGGGTGTCAAACTCCAGTCCTCGAGGGCCGGTGTCCTGCAACTTTTAGATGTGGCTCTGCTGCACCACACTTGAGTAGAATAATTAGGTCATTATCAAGCCTCTGGAGAACTTAATTAAGCCATTTCATTCCAGTGTTTTGTACCTGTGGCACATCTAAAACTGCAGGACAGTGGCCCTTGAGGACTGGAGTTTGACGCCGGTGTTTTACATCATATTCCCTCATCGAAACATACCTGGAGAATTGCCTTAATTCTTTCATGCATATTTGAAAAATCCTTTAATCTCCCATGGCAACCATTCAGCTGTGCAAAACGACTGGTTGGACCTAGCCTTGCCTTCGAGGTGCAGCCCCTCTTCTGAGCTCCAGATTCATCTCCTCTAGACTAGCCAGCAGCAATTAGCAAACATGTAGTGGAACTGTGTGAGCTCATTATATGAACTACTTGTCAGTGAAACGCTGGTAAAATGTTGTTAAAGGGTTAATAGATGGAGTTTCAGAAAAAGGCAGAGTTTTTAAAGAGACAGAGGGACAATTTCAATGCATTTAAATCAGGAATTAATTTTTTTTTCCAAGTCGTATTTTATATATATATTTATATCACTGAATGCAACATCGTTTCTTGATTATGCTATAAAATGTCACTATGCGCCTGGAAAACACATAATACCGCCCCTTTAATGCTAACTGAAAGCTTCTTAGCATATCTGACCTGAATAAACATCCAACAAGGAGAAGCTCATCATTACTATTGTTCCCTACAGACATCTAAAAGTTGACCAATCAAAAGAAAGATGTCTGTATAGACTTTAATGTTTGTCTACAAGCTACATAGTTTTGCACGTGCTTTTCTGATCCACTTAAGGCTCTTCAGGTGATGATTGTTATAATTGTGCTGAGTGCATTATCCGTCAGAGGCTTTCATGACTCGCTGCACTCTACACATATTAGTAATGAGCTTTACTCTCATTTTTATTTATTTATTTTTTTAGCTTAAAAAGAAAAAAGAATCTGCATCATCCCAGGCTTTAATTCCTCATTCACCTGGTTTCATTTGAGCACAGTTGGATTTTACAAAAGGAAGCAATTTTATTTCATTCTAATTAAAAGAAACGACTGATCGCTCCGCGAGCAAACGGCGTTTTGGTCTGAAGCTGCATCCCGACATGTGACCGGCCAGCCTGTGGAGGATTAGAGGTTTAGGATCAGACTCTTCAGTCATAACTGTCATTACCATCCTGTGAGCGTGCCGCCCTTTCTGCCCCGACCGGCTCGGAACACAAAGATCTGAATCTGTGTTATCCAAGGCAGATGTCACACTCTGTTTTTTTGTTTTGTTTTTTTTTATTTTATGTCTGTTTCTTTTAATAAAGAAGGCAGAAGTGGTCTCCTACACCGCAGAATTGTCGTTATAGATTATTTACTAAACTGCTGATAAGGCACTCTTGTGCTTTATTTAAAAATATCACGACTACTTCCTCTTTGACATTGAAATGACATGTTTCTATTGGTCCATAACTTGATCTTGAATCTTAAAGCTCCCAGAGTTGTCTGGGCTTAAAATATAGAAACTAGGACTGAGCAATAAAAACTCCCGTTTGTTTTTCATACTAGATCTGATTTTTTTTTTTTTCTTCCTCTTCTTGATAAATTGCAAAAAAATACCTTCCAAAAGTATCTGTAATTTTAATCTGAGAGTCATACGACGCAGCATTAGGGCCAGGCAATGATATTTTTTGTTTAATTATGAGAAAACTGTCATTTGTAGAAAAAGACACAATTTTACCCGAAAAAACATATTAAAATAACGAGAAAAATGATGCTTTAATGTGGAAAGACTTCGGCTATCAGGGTCTGACGCAACTAACTCTTTAGAAATAGTCATTTGTACAATCGTTACAAACTGCCGCTTCTGATAACTAGATGCTGATATGTCAAAGGATTATTATCTGGAAAACCGATATCAAAGTGTAACGTCACAAGATTCTCAACTTTTCTCACTTTAATTTTTTGTCCTTTTTTTTTCATGCTTGAGTTCCTATAAAATTAGTACTCCATCCTTCTAGTATTCTGACTTCATTCTGGTAATTAAAAAAATAAAGATTCATGGCCCAACGATTGTGTGGTAGAGTTGACCTGAATTCAAAGTGCAAACAAACAGAAGCTTGTCAGACAAGATGGCCGCCCTTGCTGTGCTGACATCACTCTGAACTATGGAAACCCAAGGAGAGACATCTTCTCCACCCACTGATACGTTTTTGTGCTCCCATTATCTTACAGTTCCAGCTTTATTTCCATGATTTGTGTTTAAAAGAATCAATTATACTGATTGATTTTATCGACTGATCGTTGAAATATGATCAATATAAAAAACGCACCATTAGTGACTATTAAAGCCCCCCATTCCAGTTTCTTTGTCGTTTTCCTGTGTTTCGTTGTCGACCCGTTCTTAATCTGCACCAGAAGGTTTGGACTCTGAGCCCGTCTGCTTTCCGTTTCCCCCTGGCAGGATGACAGGTTGACGGTGACGCAGACCTCCCCGGTGGGCGGGAGACCCTCTCTTCTCCGCTTCCACTACCAGCTGAATGAGCGCCGCTCGGCCTTCTGGGACACGGCGCTCTCGAGGGACAGCCTCTTCCTGGAGATCCCAGCAGGTTCGCTGGCCGAAGGGAGCAAAGAGGGGTACGTTTGAGAGCGCCTCCTGGGAAATGCTGTGAATTGGGGTTCTATTCACGAAACACTTTGATGGAAGTAGTTTCTGAAAGTGGTTTCAGAAATGACATCTGGCTGGTAGCGCTGTGTTTCCTGGCTGTGTGTGTGGATGTAACCCAATCCTGCTCCCAGCTCTGCTGCTGCCCTGCATTATGTAAAACTGCATCGCTTATGTAAAAAGAAGAGAGGGGGGAGGACAGCTTTATGCGTCATCACTTACCATCTTTTCCTCACTCTCCAACTTGATCTGCTTCTGTCTCCAGGCTGACGGCGCTGCTGGAGTTCGCCGAGGAGAAGCTGAAGGTTAACTACGTCTTCCTGTGGTTCCACAAGAACAGAGAGGATCGAAGTAAGAAGCTCCCGTCACTTCAGAACCGTTAGCATTTATTTAAGCACAAAGGAAGGCACAGCGAGGAAACAATCCACTTTTG
The DNA here is from genome assembly GCA_903066825.1 of Alfaro cultratus. Taxonomy (NCBI): domain Eukaryota; kingdom Metazoa; phylum Chordata; class Actinopteri; order Cyprinodontiformes; family Poeciliidae; genus Alfaro; species Alfaro cultratus. The sequence goes on along the minus strand of CAEFZX010012923.1, from coordinate 8,402 downwards.
AAATAGTCGCCAACTAATTTAGTCATCGATTAATCGTTTGCTCAAGTGTTCAAACTTAAAAAAAAAAAAAAGGCCTTTTGCTGAGAGAACAACACAGAGCAGCACGTTTCTACTAACATTCATTAGATTTAGTGAGTTTTTCCAGTATGGGTGGTTTCCATGGTGACGCTAAACCCGTTTACCCCTCCAGTGGTCATCATCAAGACGTTCCACTACATGGGCTTCGAGATGGTGAAGCCGGGCAACCCCATGGTACCAGCCCGACCCGATTTGGCCTTCATGGCTTACTCTCTGGACAACAGCAGCTCGGATGAAGAGTGACCGCCACCTCCCTCGCCCACCCCACACCCTCCCTCTCACCCCCACACCCCCTCCCGCACACCAACACACCTCCCAGTCTTTAGCCTTCGCTCTGACAGCAGTCGCGCCGGGCAGAGGGGTCTCTGTGATGCCGCTGCTTTTCTCCCTGAAGACATCCGCAGATTGGATTAGCTGGGAGGTCTGCAGCTTGAACTAAGTCGTCACATTTAATTTGGCCTTTTTTTTTTTTTTCCTCCTTCCTCCTCCTCCTTCCTCCCTTCTTCAGTCATTTTCTCTCCACGGACGAAAGGAGGAAATAAACAACTTGCTCTGAAGTTTCAGCATATCCACTCGCCTGACAGCTTCAATCATTTTTTTTTCTGAGACTTTGGTGTGTTTTTGAGTGCTGTACACGACTCGAGCTGTGATGCTAGGGCGTTCAAATGTGTATGGTTGATTTATAAATATATATATATATTTTTTTCTTTGCTTAATAATCTGTTACATTGAACATGTAAGCACACACTGACGGTTCCTTTTTGACTTTCTGCAATATGCCGAGGCATCATTCCAGCGCGTGTCCCTGGCTCTGGCTTTTTGAAAGCATTTATTTTATTTTTTTAATTTTTATTTCTTTGCTACTTTTTAAAATTTCACAAACGATCCCATCTTGGACTGAACCCACCTCACCCCCATCACACGACGATCAACAGGACGAACCTTAAAGCTTTACCGATACGGCAGGTGCCTAAAGAGGAGAGTGCAATTTATTATTATTATTATTATAATTATTATTCTAAACTAATGAGTCTTATTAAAAAGAATGTATAATATTCAGACCTATGTTTTAAATAAGCTGTTCTTGATCATATATGCAAATATAGGGGGGGACGGAAGAAAAAAAGCACTGTAGCAAACCGACCGAGATTTTTTATTTTATTTTTTCATCGTTTTCTGTCTCAACTAAACACCAAAGAATTGTCTGTCGTTGATGCTAACCAAATACAAGCTAATGCTAACCTTGTGTTGTATGTCGAGCTACGTTAGCCTACATTCCCCCCAAAGTGCACCGCCTGCGCCTCACTTTCCCTTCCACCTGCTCTGCTCTTACCCGCTACTGATTTGAGCCCTGACTGTTACAGGTTGATACATGAAGTCTATCAGAGGTTTATTTTTTATCAATATGAACATTTTCTCTGTTTTTTTTTCTTTTTGTGATTGTGCAGGGATTTACCTTTCTATTTTTGTTCTTAGTTAAACAGTTAGCAGCCGTTAAGTGACTATCCACACTTCTCAGATGTTTGTCTTTTGTGCGGAGGGTGTTTCAATAAAGGTTGTTAACAAAGGTCGTGTGTGAGTGTAGTTTTTACTTGCATGTTGGTAAAGATGCAGCTTTGAGTTGTTTGAATGTGGAAAAAATAGCATTTTGTGTGATTTTTATCTGATGGACCATTTTAAAAGCAGTAAATGATTGTCAAGTAGAAAGTTTATGCATTATTTTTTTTATTTATTTTTTTTATTTAACCGCCTGAATAAAATCCACTAGGGGAAAAAAACTGTCACCTAATCAGTAAACGCCCTCAACATACCGTGAGACATGGTGATGGCAGCATTGTGCTGTGGGGATTTTGTTTTTCTAAATGAAACAAATTAATTTCAACATCTAAATGAGCTGGTAAAAGAACCTAATTAAGGCTACAGAGAGCCATATGCTGTGTGAAAAGCACAACACTTCCGATTTGAATAGTTAAAAATGTCACAATTTTTACTACTCTTGATTGCAATACAGCCGGATCCCCCAACCATCCTCTATAGTTTTTTTGTTGTTTTTTTTCCGTCTTAAATTGTATCCAATGTGCCTGTAAAGGGTCTTTAAAACGTCTGAAATATGACCTGCTGAAATCTGTGACAATGAGAAACGACACGGGACATGAAACAAAATCAGCCAGTGAAATCAGACCCGAGCGGAACAGCCAAATCACGAGATTAGAGCATTTTTGTTCTCATTCGTTGCTCTCTCTGTTCCAGCCAATCAATAATCAATTTAGCTCGCTGCTGCTGCTGGATCCTCTCCAAAAGTGGCAACAAGCTCCCGGGTCAGAAGAAGAAGAAGAAGGGATCTATTTCCAGCGCCTGAGCCAGAACACTCAGCTGATTTGTGAGCGTCTTGGAAACGGCAACCAACCTTTTTATAACTCTGTGTGTGTGTGTGTGTGTGTGTGTGTGTGTGCGTTGTTTGTGTCCTCAAGGAGGAAAAGCTGTTCTGGGGGAGCTAATCTCTGGAAACAAAAACACGCATCTCTATAAGAAGAAATATGTGCTGCAGATCAAGACAGTGGGTCCTATTGGGAAAACAACAAAACAAAGTCAGAATATGTCCTCTGCCGCTGGAGCATCGCTAACAGCATCACTCATGTTGCCCTGGAGCTGCGCCACTAATCCCCTGAACCAAACAAGAGGCAGATCGTCCCCTGCTGGCCTTAATCTTACGGTGACTTTACATAAACGCACCTCGGAGGGAAAGGAGATGAGCGGTTACAGCATCAGCTGCACCCTTTTCTCAGAAGCCGCTCACTTTCCAACTGTTAAAATTGGGCAGTTAATCCGCGCCGACGTTTCCATGAAAACGCGCCGCCCTCTGCTGCCCCCTGACGGCAGTTTAGAGTGGGCGATCAGCATTGTAGGGTTTTTTTTTGTTTTTTTTGGCCTCTTTGCTACAAACCAACAGCTCTACCAGCTACTTCTTCATCTGGGCCTAAAGTACTTCCTGAACATCTGTCCCCTGAAATAAGCAGATTTTCTAACTCTGATATTTTGTAACACTATAAATATGCATTGCACAACTCCTGCCCAGCACATTAAGACCATCTGTCTGGCTGTGGGATATTTGAAGCTCTAATCTACAACGTCGGGCTCAAATCTAAAAAAAAAACAAAAACCCATAGACATCATTCAAAAAGAGCTCAGCATGCTGCTATGTAAGCGCGTGCGAATGGAAATGAGAATTTATGGGTAATATATGTTTTGCTAATACAGAATGAAACCTGACCGTCCAGCTAGTCATAACTTTTATGAGCAGAAATAAAATCTGAAAACCTACATAAAACCCTGCAGTGAAGTCCTTGCAAAAGAGCTCAGACCCTTAAAGCCGCAGTGTGTAAGTTTTATAAAAGATATATATTCTTTGTTAAAATTGTCGCCATGTCATGACGGTTTAATGTGAGACAGATTGTCTGTGAAAAGTTCTGTCTCCTCCTGCACCTCTCCCGGTCAATCAGAGACAAGGAGGAGGGTCTTAGCGCTGTCAATCACTCTTGTGGACACGCTGCTAAATATGCTAATGGCTGAGAAACAACTCATCATTACAGTAAAGCCTTTTATCGAACAAGGAGAAGCTGTATTATCAGATAGCATTTTACACACTGGCATGATTGGCAGCACTAAGACCCGCCTCCTGGCTCTGATTGTTTTTTTTCTAGTTCGCACTGGGACAGAGCAGAGGAGCTCGATTTTTTTCACAGGTTGTCTGTATCACACCATACTGTCAGGACACAGTGACAGCTTCAACAAATGTGTAATAAATATATATATTTCTTATAAACGTTTAGCAAATACTCGGCTGAAGCATATGTTTATTCCACATGAGTTGAACCTTCACTCATTGTGAACGTCACGAACCTTAAATATAGTTCAGCCGTTTTGCTCGAATTTACCCAACATTTCTTTATCTGCGGTCTTTGGCTCAAGCAATAATTTGCCAATAGAGGATGAAAAACCAGGTTTTTCATCAGTTTCCACTTTGAGATGTTTGAGAGGTGTTCGCTGTGGTCATCTCAAAGGAAATCTGGAAATCTTCCTCTATCTCATTCTGGGGGGGATCTCTACAGGAGAGATATAACGTATAAACTTTTTGGACAAACAAATGAACGGTTCAGGAAACTATTATCAACTCTGGCAATCTGTCCTGCTTTAAAAACAGGTTGAACAGGAACTTGATGCCTGATGTTTACCTCTGTGTCTACTCCAGCCAGTGTACAAACATATTATCATGAGTCTCAGGTCTCCAACCGAAACACTTACTGACTGCTCAGGAATGAGGGCAGGTATAAGTAATATCAGTTTTGCAATTAGACGAGCATCTGTTCGCCAAACCGATTTCCTCCGCTGACATTGAATCTTTTTATTGAGAAACTTGATGATTGGGTCTGTTTCTGGTGAAACAGAAAACCTAGACAAAACAGAGTCCAGTTTAACTTTAAAAAAGTTAAAAAGTTTTAAATGCATCATTCCGAAAATATAAGCATTGCTGAATTCACACTTTACGATGAAGCATTAATATGACTTTGTTCTGGTAATTTTATTTGATTTATTTATTGTTATTAACCTAATACTCTGACGTAGAACCACCATTTGGTCCTGACAACCTCAAAGTCCAGGCTTGTTCTGAGGTTCGCTCTCATGTTCAAAAACTGCGCTGCGGCGCCATCTGGCGTCACAGTCTGGAACAGCTGCAGTCAATGTTGGAATAGTCCAAACACATGAGTGTCCAAACGTTTTGGTTTGGGGACAATAATGTCAAGATAAAAGAAATCATGGATCCACAAACTTTTGATTATTATGTGTTTTATTGATATGGCAACAACTTTTTTTTTTTTACCTAATAAAGTAACCTCAATATTTTAATGAAACAACCAAGGTAGATTTCGGTCTTTTTTATTCTAGGTAATGGATTAAAACATGAGAGCGAGTTCTGTAGGTAACTGGTCACACTAACTTTAACTAAGAGAAATCACAGTAATGGGTACTAAATACCAATGAACTAATATCAATAATAAATAAGATAATGAATTATTTTCTTTCCACTTTAGAACTACTATCCAGTTCTTTGTTTTAGTCTATGATCTAAAATAAATTAAAGCCTATTCAACTTTGCGGCTACGTTGTCTCAAAATGTGACACGGTTTAACAGATTTCTGTGAGAACGTCACAGGAGAAATGTGCCATTAGTGGGTTTAGTTTAGTCACAAACTGCTGGATAAATTCTTCCACCAGTCGTCATCATCCATTTCTTTTTAATCGGTTGCCAGGTTACGCGTGGCCGCTCCTGGGTCTGCTCCGGATAGCTGTAGGCGTCTGCAATTATCAAAAGACCCAATTTGCTTCCTTGTTACTCTTTTATTACTCTGATGTATTTAGTGGTGCAGCGCCACTCAAATACTTCATAACCTATATTCTAACGTCGTTCCCTAACCACCAGGGGGCGACAGCCTCCTTATTCTAAAACCAAAATTTGAAAACAAATGATTATTTTTTTCAAATGACTATTTTTAAGATAAGATACTTTATTGTCCACTCTTCCATTGCCTAAACCAGTTGAGTTTTCTGTCTGCAGCCTGGTGTTAGTTTCCCCTGGTGTTTGTATTTTGGTTTTCATTTGTGTTTTCTGGTTGTTTCATGGATCTTCATTATTGCCACTTGAGTTTTTTTCCTCATCAGTTGATTCCTCTGTTATCGATTGTGGTCATATAATATTAGTTCATTCCTTCGTTTAGCTTTGCACTTTTTCTTGTGTTGTGACTGGGCCTTTCAGGTGTTTTTCTAGTGTTCGGCTTCTTCTCCTTTGTGTTTAATGAAGCTCCCTTTGTGTTTTCTGTCTTCATTGGTCTCTCTCAATTCTCCTGCTCCAGACTCTCAAAATCTCCCTGTTTTTCTCAGTTTTACTGTTTTTCTTCCCATTACTCTGATCTCACTTTGTATCCTGTTACTCTTCTCCGCCTGCTATAAGTTTAGATATTCTCATTAATAAACACCTTGCTGCTTCCAGGCTGTAGTTTGTTCATTCAATAAACTCACAACACATGAAGAATGAGGGGAAAACTTCATAAGCGTCATTGAAATACAAACAAAAAACAGGGAGTCCAAATTCAGAACCTGGAGGTGCACCGACATGATTATGAACCATTTTTAGAAAACGTGTTAATTATGCTGATAAGAAAAAAGTTTTGCAGTCAAATAAACCACTATTATTCAATCTTGATTTAATTTTCAATTTATTTATTTATTTTCTACATTTGTCCTGAATTGTCAAAACTATTTCAACCAGATAGAGTACGATTAACTATTAAAAAAGTAAGTTTTCTACGGACTTATTGCTGTTAGAAAACTTTGATCTTGTTTAAAGAGTAAAACAGAGATCTTCCTTCCTTTTTCCCCCAAGATAAGTTGAAAAAAAATTACACAAATGTATATGTGAACATTTTGCAACAAATTAATATTTTATCTTAATTATTTACATGACTATCTTTTCGGAACGATGACTTCATCGAAGGAAGATTTGTGATTCCTGTTGAGTGATTGATCAGTTCTGGTAAAACAGTCGTCATTTCCACAACATGAAGCAACTTTTCCGGCTCTGTACTTTTTGTTTTCTTGCTTAGAGGGCAAAAAAGCTCATCAGGGGTAATTGGGAAACAATAACATGAGATAAAATTTGAAATGTACATGTGGTAATAAGTCAGGACTCAATGTGTCATCTCAGGTGAGTGGGAAATTGAGGGATTTTCTGTGGAAGCATAACTTTGATATTTCTACCGTGGAATAAATGACTCATCACACAGTTAGTCAATCATCATAACAGGTTCTTCTTATTTATGCTGAACTCGTTCAGTTAGCTATACCAGTGGCACTTAATTATAAGTGTCTACTTAGTTAGTATAAATCAGTTACTGAATAGGAATAAGTTAATTGCTATTCAGTTTGATTCCTAATCTTCTTAAAACTTTGCTGTTTGTAAACTTGAATTTTCAAACATTTAAAATATTTTGACAAGCATATGTTATTGTATTTTATTGTATTTTACCAAATAACCTACATAAAGAGCAGTTTTAGGTATTGCTAGATGCTTTTAAGGAGTGGGGCACTAGGGGTTGGGGTGAAAGGGGTATTTTTGAACATCTACTGGTATCTTGGAACCAGTAGAAACTTATAAATAGTAATTGAACAGCTAACTGTACTTTCAATAAGTGTGGAAGTTAAAACAAAGCATTGGATGGATATATTTTTAAGAATTATTGAGTCACTTTTTTTTTGTTGCTTTTTTGTAGGCGTACATCCTCACCTGGAGTGCTCACCCCAATGATGAGAGCGCTAAGGCTGGAGTAGAAACGGATATAGTTGGCGTACTGGCTGGAAGTCAGCGGTACCATCCAGTACCAATTCTCCTTCCTCATTTCTGGTTTGGGATCGCGACCCCAAGCCCCGTATTCATAATTGCCAGAGAACTCTCCTTGTGTGCTCACACCAGGCCCGGTGATGTTCCGAAGTGGACCGCGTTGACAGGTACCTAAATAAACAGAAAAAAAAACAGGCTAATGAAACACAACTACACAGCTGCAGTTTTTTTACCATTTTTCCTGGGAAAATGGTCAATACTTTTAAGTATTTGAGTTTAAGGTCATTGGGATCTTTCTGTTTGAGGGAGTTACCATATGGTGGTTGGGTGGGTGCGACAGTGGCATTAACTCCGGTCCTGCATGTTTCCAGGGCGCTCTTCAGGTGCCTGTTGACTTGGCATCCCTTCACCACCTCCATGGTGTCAAACTTCTCCAGTTTTATCATTTCAGTTTTCAACTCCTCAAGCTGAGAAAGAAAATGGAAACATAGAACATTTGGGGGGCAAAAAAGGTTAAGACTTTGACTTGTGAATTTACAGTAATTTTAAAAAAGCGTTAAAAAGTCATGGAACCACAGACAGACTTTTAATATTGATTTTATGTGAGTGATGTTTCATTGAAATGGAAATGAAACATGTCAAGTTTATTTTTATTGGTCAGAACATTTACTCTATATACCAGTGGTCCCCAAACTACGGCCCGCGGGCCGTATCCGGCCCGCCTCCACATTTGGTCCGGCCCCCTGAACAATACCAGAGAGCATTTTAATATAGGCCTACCATAAGCCGCTACTTTTTTCGTACACTTTGAACCATGCAGCTTATAGACCGGTGCAGCTTTTCTGTGTATTTTTCTTCAACCGCCAGGGGGCGCTTTAGCAGGAAGTGAATCATTGGAAGTCAAAATTGGAAATCAAAGAAGAAAGTGCTA
>CAEFZX010012922.1:0-26403 GCA_903066825.1 Alfaro cultratus | reverse complement strand
TTAATTACCTCCTCCTTGTGTAGATCAGTTCTCCAGAGCCTTAATGACCTAATTATTCTATTCAGGTGTGGTGCAGCAGAGGCACATCTAAAAGTTGCAGGACACTGGCTCTTGAGGACTGGAGTTTGACTCCCCTGACTTACACATTGATGAAATATAAGTTAGATCAAACTGACTTCTGTTTCATTAGTACAGTAATCATATTACGATTTAAGTATATTGGACTGGATGTCGTTGGAGTTGACATAACTGAGTTCTATGTCATTTGAATTCCTTGAACCCAGTTTACTTGCTGTGTAAGGAAGTCAACAAATGATTCACTGTTATCTGGGCCATTATTAGCCCTGATATCTCATCTGGTATTTTGTGGGTGAAAAAAGTTGATACTATGGAGAAACGCTTGACTGGCAAATTTATAATTCTGTGAGAAGACTGAGGTCAGAGGTATAATTATATATATATTTCAGTAATCCCCCTTAACCCACATCTATTTGAAAAAGCATGATGTGATGCTTTTGGAAATAAAAGAAAGTACCAGCATTGTGCAGCTAATTGTATAATAAGGTTACACAGGATTTCTGTTCGAGCTCCAATCCTTTACCTGTTTGGTAGGCCTTTTGATTCTTCAGTGAGTAGGAAAGTGAGAGGTGGGGTGATTCTATTGTTTCTGTGATCTGTATGAAACAAGGCAACAGGAAACTGAAATCTGTGGTTTCCTGTTTTCTCTTTCACATTTTCATTTTCCACATTAGTTGAGTGTTTGACTCAGAACTTTGTCATAAGCTTTTTTTCTACACATGGATTTATAATTACAGAATACAGCATGTTAATTATGTTAGAATTTTTCTACATTAGAACAGAATGTAGAAAATTGATTGTTGCACTGTTGGCTTTAAAAGAGAAAAAAGGAATCCTGTTTAGGACATTGCTCCCATTCAAAAGTGATGGACTTTAACATCTAGCAAAGACTGACAGTTTAAGGGACCTACGAAATTATCTCATTGTTTCAAATGTAACTTCTAACATTATTTCTTTTGTGACAGCAAAAATTCTAAACTACGTAATGTAATCAAACCCTCCCTAGATCTTTGGTTCAAGCTGTCCTCTGATCAGGCTTCCCTCTGCTGCAGATACGTCTAGCAATGATGTATTAGTTTAAATGTACAAGGACCTGTTGCTGTCCTGTACCAAAGTATGAAACACATTTTAATAGCTGCCAGTATTAGCCATAATTTAAACTTTGATGTCCTTTTTCAGTCATATCTTCTCTTCCTCTGTCATTACCTATATATTACCTGTATATTTCAAATACTAAAGCAGTTAATTGTCAAATCCTGAAGTCTCTTCAAGTCCTCCTTTTCAAGTGTGAGTTTTCAAACTTAGAAATGTTTATGTTTTCTAGAAACATTTTTGCAACAATGGATGGATTTATCTCATTGGAGCACGCTGAAATAATATGACCATCCTTGCCACATTGACAACAACACCAAGGCTTCGAGTTCTATTTACAGTTTGGACTGTCATGGTTCGTTCAGGAACGTTAGTCTTAGTTTGTTTTAGTTTTAGGAGCACTAGCACTTTTCTTTGTGAGGTTTGTTGATTTTAGTTTAACCAGAGAGCTGCGAAGCTCAGCAATGTGTGCTTTTAATTCTGTGACCAGATCATTTTGGGAAACAACAGGTTGAACTACTTTTGGGGGTTTCAGTTTTGTCAGCTGACTTTAGGCTCAGAGAGGTCAGAGGTTGCAGCAATAGTGTAAGAGGCTACTTTTGGTCTCACAGCAGCAAAGTGTTTTTTCATTCTGCTCTCTTTTGCAATATGCTTGTCCTCTTCAACTCACATCTGTAGCAGTAGCTCAGTGGTTTATCTTTTTGGTTTTGAGCTGAAGCATTATCCCAAAACTCACTTCCCTAGTGAAGCAGATGCAGATGTCAAGTCTGCTTCACTAGGGATAGCACCACTTCTGTTCAAAGCTTTAGAGGAGTCTGCTGAAAGCTGTTGCGCAAAGTACTGAAATCAGCCTCATGACTAGGACAACGCAGTTTGCCTGAAAACTGCCTCAAACAAAAAGCCTGCTCTTTTAGTTTAATTTGTTTCCACCTTGTGGCAACTTTGAGGCCTACAATGTAGGCTCAAGAACATTAAACCATAGTGTGTGTGTGTGTGTGTGTGTGTGTGTGTGTGTGTGTGTGTGTGTGCGCGCGCGCGTGTGTGTGAGAGAGAGAGAGAGAGAGCGAGAGAGAGAGTGTCCTTTGTGTGACAGCCCTTTGCAAAACGAGGTTCCTTTGTCTTTCATGCTTAGAGTAAGATTTGTTTGAAACTGGAATCCAAATAAAAATAGAGCGGATTACAGCTTTCATGTTTTATATTTGAATAAAGCATATCCTACTTGAGCATTTCAAGATTTATAACCAAAATTTATTAACAGGAATAAAAAATAAAGTAGATTTGGTTTTTTTTATTTGTTTTTTTAATTTTATTTTAATGCGAACAAAATATATTAAGAAAAGGGCTATTCTGATATATTTCGCTTGCAGTGAGCCTGTAAGTAGAAAGAGACTAAAGGCCATTGTGTTGGCATGAAATGGATGCATCAGTTTCTGGATTTTTCGACCATTTGCCAAATTGTGCCCCCAACATCACAAAAAGAATAGGGTATATATATAGAGAGAGAGAGATTCAAATGTGTATCGAGTCTTTTAAAACATTCTAAATTAACTAAGGATCAATCACCGCCTCCTCTATCCTCTTCCTGTTGTCCATTTACCGTAAAACCAGAACTTTCTGCTCCTTTACAATTTTTAGGAAAATTACTAAGAAATAAGTTAATTTTATAGAACTGTGTATTACTTTGTATGCATGGTAATAACTACATTGTGTATTGCTCTGACGCCCCTTTGGAGATGTTGACTGGAAGTCTGCAAACAACCGAACAAGGGCCGAGCTTTCAATAACTGACGGCTTATTACGGTAACACTGGGCGTGACGCTGTGCCTTAGCGACACAATGAAGTAGCGGTGTAAATAACCCCTGTAGATGAAACAGCATTATTTAGTTTCTTGTAGAATTAGAAATTGCAGTCTTTAATGGTTGTGGTCTTTCGGTTTCGACTCGTTAAGCGGTGAATATCTTTGAAGTATCTCGTTAAATTGTTTAGTGGTTGCTTAGTGAGACTGAAACCTCTCAGCTAGCTAACCTCCTTCAGCCTTTGCACTGTAGAATATCACAGCTAGCGGCAAGTCTGAGCCATGGAGTTTCCTTTTGACATTAATCCGTTATTCTCTGAGAGGATCTCCATTCTGGACCAGAGTCTTGTTGCAAGTCGCCAATCTAAAGAAAAGTAGGTTAAAACATGACGATGTGTTTATCTGTGCTGCTCACTTGGCTTCAGGAAATCACTGTTGAATCACCTTCTTTTAAAATCAGCAGTTCTTGAAGGTCTCAGAAACTTGACCATTAAAATCTATTTTTCTGTCCATTTATCCATCCATCTATCCATCCCTCCAAGTTTATTTAATATAGCACATTTCAGTAGCAAGGCAGTTCAAACTGCTTTACATAATAAAACTACAAAAATTCAAAGTTATAAAGAAACCACCATACAGGCAACAATAGAAGAAACATTACATTTTTTAATGAGTGCCATCACCAAAATCATACACATCAAATGTGTTGGTCAATGTTTTTTTTATTGTGGTTCAAAAGCAACTCTAAATAGGTGGTGTTTTGTCTTGATTTAAAGGAACTCAAGTGTTTCAGCTGTTTTGTAGTTTTCTGGAAGTTTATTCTAGATTTGTGGTGCATAGAAGCTGAATCCTGCTTCTCCATGTCTGTTTTGCTGTGTGGAACGTCATAGGCCAGATCTTCGGGTCAAAATTGCAACAGTTCTTGATGAACTTGGGAAAGCCTCAGCAAAAGTGAGTTCCTGTTTTTTTGTGTGAGGCGGGTGTTTGGGGATTGATGTTTTTTGATCAGGTAAAATGATCTTCTGATGAACAAACATCTCTCTAATTTCTTACAAAAATGGTTTCCCATATTGACAACAGGTTCACTGCAAATATGCTGCTTGGTAGTTTGGTATCACTGCATGAACCATGCTTAACATGGACCAAGGAAAGCAAAGTTTATGGACCTTTTTGAATGTAATCATGTTTATTCTTTGGTGCTACTACAGGCACAAGACCTCCCAGCTCCTATAACAAGTGCTTCCAAGCTGCAGTTCCAGAAGCATCAGCTGTACCTGATGAAGGACGGAGAGAGCAGCCGGTAAACCCCAAGTCCTTGCCTTCACTCCCTTTCCACTACTGTTTCATGGACTAACGTGTTCATAGCATTTAAATTTAATGTCTTTTTTTTTGTCATTTTCTTTCTTCCAAATCTTGCAGTCTGAACAAAGTCTTAGAACATATTTCTATTTTTCTTATTTGAACTGGTAGAATTTATTTAAATTAGTTACATTGATTCCCTGGGAATAATCTCAACAGTCTCAACAGGATTCAGGTGAAGCTTTTCCAAGAGCTTAATATTTTCCTGCTTTGTCCATCCAAATGGGATAAAGCAGAACATTCCTCAGAAGATTCATTATAATATCTTGGCTTTCCTAGCTGGAAAAATAGACATTTCATAAATACTATTTACTGTTCAGATATTCTGAAGAAGAATTATCAGAATCAGTGTTTATAATATTGTATTACAACTCAAAAAGGACTCCTTGGAAATCATTTTTGGCAGGGTGCAATCAGGTGTCATGACTTCATGCTCTGCATATTGAAGTCAGCTAGTTGGCTAAGTTGGCTACTTATGACTAATATAAACATGAACATTTTATTAATAGTATTTCAATTATGCAAATTCCTGATCTCATGTAATTCAATTACTCATTCAATATTGTTAATAAACTATTAATATTATCTCTAATTGAAGTGGGTGGATGTATGTCTGGATTGAACGATGCTGCATACTTATAGAATAAAATCTAATCTCTTTCACATTTCATTTTGTGGGGACTTGGATGAGTTTTACTTGAAATCTGGTCTTAAGTGACTTTTGTTGTAAAATTATGTTAATTACATTACAATATATTAAAGTTTGGTTCTATTGACAGCTATGCTGATGCCAGACCCACATGTATCATGTTCCTCTGCACTCATAGCAGCTCTCTCTCATGTATTCTACACACAGAGGACGGGGTGTGGTTGTGGGATTTCTGAAGGTTGGCTACAAGAAGTTATTTCTGCTTGTGAGTCTGTAACTTTATTTTGATACAGTTATTCCTGTCCTAATTCCAAATCACAGTTCTTTAACTCTTATTTGTTTTAGGATCGAAATGGTGTGCACATCGAAGTAGAGCCACTGTGTGTTTTGGATTTCTACATTGCAGAAAACTTACAGCGACATGGCTATGGGCTAGAACTGTTCAATTTTATGTTGCAGGTAAAGCTGTTAGATATTTCACCATAAAAATCTGGTAATAAAATATGAATAAGAGTTGTAATGATCCATGTGAGCCAGCAGGGGGATCAACAGGTCCTACTCTGTATCCTAATTAGCAAATAGTTGTTCCAGACTTATTTAAAATAGACACGGTTAGGTGATCAAATATTGGTCAAACAAAATCATTTTCAACAGGAATGAGAAAAAACAGTCCCAAAGAGAGGGTTGCACAGAAGGGGACACTGACATAAATGCAAACAGTTCCACTTTATGAAGTGCAAGAAACGTTTATCATCTTGGTTAGTAAAATCATTTTGTTGGTTGGATAGTGAGTACCGTATGCTCTTTTTCCAGCTGAAGAAGAACATACACACTAACTATGGCTGTCTCATGCATATATACTGTAACTAAATACTTAAACCTTTTTGTGTGCTGCAACTGACTCACACTGTGTTGAATTGCATGTATTCTCATGAGTTGGACTTGGACTGTTTACTATTTGCCATTTATAATTCATGTGGAAGACTTAACTTCACACTATAGTGGTGGTCACCAAACGGACCACAGTTTGGATCACGGATTGAATGTCTTTCAACTGTGCATCATTTACCACCCTAACTATAGTAGATTTTGTTTTGCACATATTTTGCAGACTTTCTAAAGTTTGCAGATCTTATGGTAATACAAATGAAGTCTGTGGTCTCATCCCTCTGCACCTAGAAGGTAATCTCTAAAACTCATAAGAAAAATAATGTAGATTACCTGAGAGCACCATCTCTACTGTCAAGCACAGGGGGGCAGAACTGTAATGTGTGGTATTTTGTTGCATGAGGAACTGGGCTCTTTACAAAATAAATGCGGAAATATTAAAGGAGGATCTCAAGAAAAAGGCTAGAAAATTAAAGCTTTGATCAATGGTTAATGACCCCAAGGACAGAACCAAGTTAAGTGGTATGGAAAGAGACGTAAAGATAACAAGGTAAAATGTCTTGGGGTGGTCATCACAAAGCCTTGATCTCTGTGCAGTAGGAAACTGAAAAGATGTTAGTTAACAAGCAGGCCTACAAGCCTGACTCAGTTCCACCAGTTCTGTCAGGAAGAATAAACCAGAACTCTATAAAACTGTGCAGAGAAGCTTGTGGAAGCATATCTAAAATGTTTGACCTAAATTTATGCATTTTTAACGCAGTTCTACCAAGAACTAAGTAAACGTATGTAAACTTCTGAAGAAAAATGATATCCCTCTGATTATTATTGTAGAATAGTTTTCTGCTACAGACTAACTGTTATTGTCCATTTTTTCTTTGCGGTAGCATCAGAACGTGGAGCCAGTGGTGTTGGCATATGACAGACCTTCCACCAAACTGCTGGCATTTCTGGCTAAGCATTACAATCTGAGGCAGATTGTTCCTCAGGTAAGTCCTGTCATGTCTGTCCTGTCATTATCTCTTTTATGGTTTTACTTTTCTCTGACAACCACAGAAGATAAAATAAAGGTTACTTTCACAAGATTTTTTTTAAATCTTTATTCCACATTAAGTCCTTCACCCTCTTCTCTTCTTCCATTGTTAAAGCTTCTGTTTTATTAGGCCAAGCAGCAAAATCGTTGGAAAGACCTATTATATCTGACTATTATATCTGAAGGAATTCTTCTTATTATTCTTTTTCCACCCAAAATTGTTCATAGGTTCACATTGGTGTGGCACATTAATGACATCACTGAAGTCCATCCATCCATCCATCCATCCATCCATCCATCCATCCATCCATCCATCCATCCATCCATCCATCCATCCATCCATCCCTGAATTAAGATGGTACATTTTCTTTTATTGTTCTCAGTGGTTTCTTTCACTCAGTAAGTCAGTTTTATGTGGGAACATAACAACACAGATATAATCTGGCAGAACCCCATAAACCAGAAAGCCGATCAAGTAAATAAATCTATTTCTGAAACTTACAGTTAACTTCAACTAATTTGTTAATCTGATTTAGTTCAGGAGGTGAACATGCTGGAATACCCTTGGGGTGTTTTGTTGTGTGACAGCTGCTGGAAGCCCCATTAAATATATCATGTGATATAAATGTAATGTTCTCAGAATGAACATTGTCATTGTTTGATGTAACCTTTTCATCCCTGTGTGCAGGTCAATAACTTTGTTGTCTTTGAGGACTTCTTCCACAAAAGAGCAGGTAATTTTTTACCGTTTTTTTTATTTTTTTTATGGCAGTTGTTACATTTCCCTCATGAGCAGAGTCATGAAGGTCACCTTGAAAATGTGACAAAGCCTTTTGCTTTCAATTTTTCCGCTGTCTGTATATCTTTATTTCAATGTACTCTATTATTATTATTATTATTATTATTATTATTATTGTTATTTTTATTATTATTATTATTATTATTATTATTATTATTATTATTATTATTATTATTATTATTATTATCTTTTTCTCTTTTCCCATTCTGCTAATGTAAGATGGTCTTTATTTGGTGATAACTCAAAATGTATTTTTGCTTTAATTTAAGTTCCAAAAAAATAACATTTTAACCTAATTTCTAGGTACAATTTTGTTTTTCCTTACAGATTAGAGGATATGCAGCTTTTTAGGAGGAGCTTATTCATTTTCTCATATTCCTCTGCCTCATCATGTTGTTCCCTTTCTTCCCTTATAATTAGCTATAATTTTTTTTTAATTTGCACTTTGTATCAAGAACAGAAAATAACTTGAGTAGAATAAGTATAATACACAGTTTTCCAGAATTTCTTTTTTCATGTAACATCTGTGTTGTACTGTACATCTCAGAAGCTTCTTCTACTGCTGGTGTTTGACTTAAGTATGAAGATGCCAATGGCACTTAATGAAATTGGGCAGATAGAACAACGTCTTCAATAGTAATAGTAATAATAATAAACATGTTACTTACAATGCACTTCACATGTTAATGTCAAAGTGCTACAAAATAACAATCTGGTTTTTAACTGGGGAGTTTATGCATTTTAATCTTTTTGACTTGCTGGTAAGAGTGAAACTTAATTTATGAAAAAAAGATGTTGCCTTCCATCCAGAGCTGAGTGTACTTTTTGTTTTTTACAGTGTCCCAGTTGAGAAGAGTAAAAAAGCCTGATGGAGAGATTAAGCCTTATTCTTTAATGGAAAGAGAAGGTAAACCATCATTTTAGTTATCTATAAGTTTTGGCTGAAAAGCTCAGTTTATCATTGAAGATCTCTTGAATACTGCAGGCCCACTCCGTTCCATTTCTTCATTGCCATTGAATCATGCACGTGTAAAGCTGTGGATTACAAATATAACATAAAATATTTATGTTCCTTAATACTTTTTTCACTGAAGGGGTCCCTGTAAAAGAAAAAAAATCATTTATTTTTTAGAGCACTATTTTGTGCAGTTAAAACAGGTTTGCATTGCTTAATGCTTTTTAATAAGATTGGAACATTGATGGTGTATTGTGACCTTATAACACCTGACAGAGTAAGTTATACAATCAAATTGATATTGGCTACATTGGAAACAGCAGGTTAGGCTTTTTTAAAACTTGGTGATGATCCAGTAAACTGCAGTTGGTGCTTCCCTCTTATTGCTCGTACAGATATTTGAAGTGTTGCTCCATTTGCTCTGTGAAACCCTATGAAAGCAGCAACAATGTTGTTTTTTACGCACAGCTTTTTCTATTTATCATTTTCATGGACAACAACTGCAGAAATCCTTCTTTGGCTTTTAACTTGAGTTTAGATTATTTATTTGCATGAAACTTAAATAGGTATTATTTCACTGTTTTTCCAAGTTTTCCATAATCATATATATATATATATATATATATATATATACTTTTTTTTTTTTGTGCTTAAAATAAAAAAAATTATTTTTTTTTTTCTAGCGGTACGCCAAGAGCAGAGGACACTTCCTTGGCCATTTGCTGCTCCCCAGTCTCCTCACCGCTCAGTATCTTCCCAGTGCTCCCAGTCTCCCAGTGCGGGCTCCTCTCCCAGGAGGATGCTTCCATGTGTAACACATCCAGCATTTGCTGGAGACGGCAGGGAGCAGAGCCCACATTCACCTTTGATGGACTGCTGCAGGACAAGACGTAGCAAGTAAGAGCTGAATGCACACAATTACTCTGTTCCACATTATCTGTTTATGTGCCATTACTTTATTGATATAGTACTATGGCTCTAAATACAATGAAGCTGCATTCACACATTCACACATAGTGCTGCATTGTTTCAGAAAGCAAATGAATAGATTAATAAGACAGTGATCATAAACATGTTTTTATTAAAGGTTGATGCTGCAATGATTGCAATAAAATTAAGTTTTTATGAAAGTATGTATGCTTTCATAATCTCTGCATACATGCTGTAAAAACAACATCTGGACGGATGTTGCAGTCACATCTGAATGTGCGAACCAGAAAGAAGTTAGGAGTAAGAACCAGCAAGTACAGCCATGACTCTGATTCTTTTTATAAGGAGAAATATTGATAACTTTTCCATTCAGTTTAAAAACTATAGGCAAACTATAGACAGAGGTGGTCCTGGCCTGTTTGGTGTCCCTCATTTTCCCTTTCCCTGTTACACAGAGTTGTTGACCAGGGGCACTACTGACATTCAGATCCTGTACAGGTTTTTTTTTTATTTTGAAAAAAACAAATAGCGAGGGAGAGGTAAGTAGTTCAGTTATCTGACTTTGACAACCTTAACATGTACTGTAGATGTGATGTAAAATTCTGTGTTTTGGTTCAGTTGCAAAATAAAGAAGCAACCCCTACACCAACTCTGACAGATCACCTGTAGAGCAGGTCTTTAAATGAACTAATCAACCAGATTAGATTAGTGTTAGATTAGACCAGTGTAAGATTAGCTAATCTACCAGCTGTTTATTAATAATTCCAAAATAAACATCAAGTCTTAAAACGTAATACTGCAACAGACTGAATGTTCTGCTCTTTGTGGAAAATGTTTTGAGTTTTTTTTTAGTGGCGTCAGTTGCCAGTGAATCATTTGCACTTTTTGTGGGTTGAGAGTCTCACCGACTGAGCAGTTGTTATTAAATGTTACTGATTCAGTTAATAAACTAAACTTGAAAATTGTTTTGAAACTTAAAACAATAAAATGAACTTCTTTCAGCTGTTTGGATAACTGGGTCATAGAATGGTGGAGCCAGTGATTAGTACATTAAATAATGAAATATTGTCAGATTTGCAGTAATACTTAAATTCGGGCGAGTGTGGCATGAAAACATTTATTATTCCTAGGGGAGGCATGACAGGAAATAACTGCAAAGCCATGACTGTAACATAATGACAAACGTTTTTTCTTGCTGCTCTAGAAGAGGCATTATGAGGTTGGGAACATTACTAGTGCATTTGTTTTTGGGTCACACATTATGGATAGGAGGCCACTGACTCAATGCTCTAACAGAGACTCATGCTCCATCGCACATACAGCAAAGAGTCATTGCTGGAAAACATGCACCAATCAAACTGATCCAAACAGATACCTTTTCATCATAAACAAGACTTTATATGTCAAATACATAGACAAACAGAACTGGATTTGCTAGTTTTGTGTTTTTAATGATTAGGATTTATAATGTGATGTTTTATGGGCACCTGGATTAATCCTGACTGCGTGTAAAAAGCTTCTCGGTTTGGATTTGAAGATGGAAACAATTCCTTCCATTAATCTGTTTTTCCACTAGTCCACTATGCAGATCTGCATAGAGACTGGTCACATGATCATGTTTTTTGTCATAATTGATAACTGATTGGTAATAGTGTATCTCTTTCTCTCTTTTGTCTTCTATCGTTTTTTTGTTCACCCATTCTACATAATTTGATCTTTTTAACACCATTTCCATGTCTGTCTGGTTATTCATCTACAGTTCCCTCAGTAGATCTCAGCTGGATTTTAATTAACCCTGGAACTGATGTTTGTTTCAAACAACAGTTCCGCTGTCTTAGCTTGATATTGATGCTGTTTTTGTCCTGATTAGGAATAGAAAAGCTGCTGGTTTTAGAATAAGGATTTGACTCACATCTGAATAGAATGACAAATTCCCATATTGATTTCAGTTCTAAGTTTAGCACAGTGAACCAACTCTGCTTGTCTTTTTTAACCCATTAAATTCTTAGATAGGATTTTGGTTTTAACTCAAATGCACATGAACTTGTATCAATGAAATAAAATATTTTTTTTCAGATTGCTTCTTCTTTTTATCCTTAAAAGTTGGTGTCTGCTTGTTGAAGATTAATTCTCTGAGGTAACAAGTTCAGGATTCATCCCTTATTTGCTGTCCCAAAGAAATCTGATCACTCTCTGCAGCAAGACAAAACTAGACCCTGAGGTTTTAAATCTAGGCTTCCTCTTTCCCTCCACTAATACTTCTTTACCCCACAAACAGTAAGGGCACCCCTGGCTTAGTACAATCCATATATGGAGCAAGCTGGACATGGTGCCAATCATACAGACATACTGTAGTTGTTGGTTAGAACCTTGCTTTCTGCGGCAAGACATACAAAATGAATCATTCTCATAAGATCATAAAAGTAATTAGACGCATCTTTTTAATAAAGTGGTGTGTGTGTATCTATTGCCTGAGCTTATGTTTGAACCTTTGTTTTTTCAGTTTTATACATTTGAGTTATTTTTTTAATTCTTATTTATTTTGCTTGGCTTCCCCCCATCCCTTAGTTCACTTGCTTTTCCTTTCTTTTGTCACCATTTTTGTTCTGTTTGTATCATTGGTTTCTGTTCACTTTTCTCCAGTAGCGAAAAGGGTTTAGTTGCCAGATCCAGCCTGTACAGTCGACACATGGACATCAGATATGCTGGACTCCTGGACAGAAACTCAGGTAAGATTTGATTAGCCATTTGATAAGAAATGTTGAGTGTAAACAGTTTTACTTACAGGAGACTTTTAGTCATTAAATCCATGTTTTCAGGTTACCATAGTCATTGAGTTATTTTATCCAAACTATTCATGAGTGAATAGATTAGGATTTCTTTCAACTTCATGCAGAAAAGACAGACTTCATTGTCTTTGGTCCAGAATCAGTGATAATATTTTCTGGATGAGACCAAAAACCACACAGCCTGTAAAGACCTGTGTGTCCTCAGAGACTCACATCAGAATTTTTATGTTTGAGAAAGAAATTTAGTAGAATAGCATCCCTTTGCTGCACCATCCGGCAATTTTCCCTCACCTAAATCTCAATGGGAATGTTTTAGGACTTGAGGTTTCCAACAACTGCTCTTCTGGAAACACTTGGCTCAAGCACTCCTCAGCAAATTTGTGAGGCAAACAAAAAGAACTGAGTCTCTTTTCCTTTTTTTTGTTGTGGGAATTTTGGGTTAACCTTTAACTTGAACCCTGATTGAGTTTAAATGTTTCAGTAACTGATCATGTGTCTAAAAATGTAAAACAAAAGCTACACTTCCAACAATTCAATAGCATGGAATGTAAATACTTGTAAGATTTTTTGTGGCCTTTAGATTTTGAGGCTGGAATGTGTGAAGTGTTTTTGTAACTAATATTTATTGAGTTAATTTATTTTCATCCTAGCATCTTTACACATTAGAGTCACTCTTAGTGACTCCCTGTTTGGAAAAAGAAAACTACATGTACAATGTATAATGGACCTACTGGTGGTTTCCTATGGAGGACCAATTCTGACATAATTAAAAATAGAAGCATACAGTAAATACATACGTATATGTTGTTTTTTCTTTTTCTCACACACGTTTTTGTCTACAAATGTATGTCTTCTTTTGCGTTGTCCTTATACAACGCAAAAACGTTTGTTCTTTTTACATTGCCTCGTCTTCTTATTTTACTTTTCCTTATGCATTTCTGGCTCATTATGCAAATGAGGAGGGCGGGGTCTTAAAGCTTCAACTTCTGCGGCCGCGTTGTCCAAACTATGAAAAACCTAACGGTGAACCTTTGAGTCCATGAAACTGAAACACACGTTCTATCTGAGCGTCCACACAGAAAATAAAGTCAGGAGCTATAGCATTATTTTCTAATAAAGTTGCTAAGCTCCAGCTCAGATAAACTGCTGGCCTCCTCTGTTGATGCCAAGTATAGTTTAATTCTAACCAACCAATAGACACCGCCCTTCTCATTTGCATAATGAGGCAGAAATGCATAAGGAAAAGTAAAAAAAAGAGATGAGGCAATGTAAAAAGAACAAACACTTGTATAAACTTATATAAGTTGTCAGAATTGGTCCTCCAGAGTTTTCATCCTCCTGATGTGTAAATACCCAGGTTGGACACCAATGGGAGATCAGACATGTGCACTGGGCTGGAAAAACGAACACAGGTTGGCAAGTATTCACACACTACTGAGTGGACATTTACTGCACTTTACAGCTCTGACTGTTGACTGTATAAAGACAGTAAATTAGACTGAGTGACTAAACCTGTGTGCAGAGAAAGTGTATGTGGCAAAAATATGTCAACAGAAAAAGACTGCCGTTTGTGTGTGGAATAAGTTTGGACACTTATAGCTAAAGTTAGGTGTAAGGACGTACAGTGTTAAACTGTGGTTTAGACCCTCCCTATTATTTGCAGTCAATGATAAATTCAGGTCCTGTGGGGGGCTAAGCTTGAGCTGCTATCACCTTGCTGGTGACATTGGCTACTGCAAACAGATCTGCATCAGCTCCATTCATAACAAAACGTAAACAAGCTAAGGCTTCAGCTCAAGCTCCTGAAGGATTCTTTGTGTCTTGCTCTTGGCATGTCTCTGCCTGCCTTCAAGGCCAGACACTGACACACCCTTCAGCTGGCTGAGAGCTTAAAGGAGCATTCCTCATATCTCCCATCATTTCAATAAGATTATTAAATACAGAATTTGTAAAAGTGATTTTACTAACATTTATGCTGTGGCAGTTATCTAATTGAAGTTGTCAG
Organism: Alfaro cultratus; assembly: GCA_903066825.1. NCBI lineage: Eukaryota > Metazoa > Chordata > Actinopteri > Cyprinodontiformes > Poeciliidae > Alfaro > Alfaro cultratus. Next base: position 12,033 of record CAEFZX010012922.1, on the reverse strand, counting down.
ATGGCATATGGGAATATTCAAACAGCTTGCTTGTTTTCCCTCTGCCCTCATGACCCCAGTATTGTCTCTCTGTTGAGCAGAGCCCAGCCTGGCCTGGCAGCGCCACCTCAGAGTGATGATGTTTACAGCCTGACTACCACAGATGGCACAAAGAAGCACCTGGATTCAGCCGCTGAGTCCCATGCAACGTCAGACGTGACTAAAGTGTTGGACAATAAACAGAGCTCATCTGAAGGGAACTACAAACCTATAGAGAAGGATAATACCAGAAAACAGCCAGACTGGTCATGGGTAGTGGGAGGAAACTACTCCACTGCACAGTGGGTCAAGCAGAATCAGGTTTACAGAAGTACCCGCCCTTGGTGATCAGGAACATCTAACATGGATGACCAAGATAAACACAGTAGTCACACATGGATTAGCTGGACTGCGGTATTAAATCAAGCAGAATGTTCTAAAACAATGTTTCTGAGTCGGTTGTTGAGTGCAGTTTTGAATCTGTGACAACTGAACAGCCTGGTAGTTGTACTGCATGGTACTGTACTGCAACAGTTTTACTTTAAATTCAGTTTCAGTGAAGCCAAAATACTTGAGTCGGATGTTTGTTGTTGTTGGAACTCCACAGTTTCCAATAACCTGTGACATCGAGGGGAAAAATCCACTAAATCCACTGGTCAGTCTGGTGCCACGTTAGGGCTCCTTGGTAGCACACTTAGTAGCCATGTTGCTTAGCAGCAAGAAGGTCCTGAGTTCAAATCCCTGCTGTTCTTTCTTGCATGTTCTCCTCTTACATGTGTGGGTTCTCTCCTGGTACCCCAGCTTCCTCCAACAGTTCACAAACAGGACCAGTATGCTGGATTAGAAAACTCTTTATTGAATTCATGTGTACCAGCAGCAAGCTAAAGGTAAATAGAAGTGTGCCAAGTCAATCTAAGGCAAGAAAGTTGATCTTTTTTAAAAATTAATTTATGAATTACACTAACTGCTGCTTCTAAATTATCTTTACCTGGGAATTTGTGTGTGTATGATATGCTGTGATGTGGTCAGAGTAGCACCAGTCTGTCAGACTACCCAGGGCAGCTGTAACTACTATGTAGCTAACCACCATCAGTGTGTGAATGTGTGTAATAATTGGTGAATGAATGAAATCCTTTGGCATTATCAGACTTTACCATTTACCTCACCTCATGCCCAGTAACCCCTGACCTCTGGATGGTACCTTATCAGCTACTGTTAAAGTAGACAGCTTTCTCCAATGTTTTGGAGTCAGTGAGTCAGGTATAGTTGGTAAGTCTTTATTAGGATTAATAGTGTCTATTTGTTTCCCAATTCCTTATGTTATTAATACAAAACCGCAATATTTGTATTATTTGGTTTATTTATTCAGTTGGTGGATTATTTGTAAATAACTGATAAAAAGTTGTCATGTTGATACAAGTGGTAATCATGGACCCTCTTACTATCTTAACAAAATCTGATGAATGATAAAAACAAACCCTTTCACTGCACTGTCCCAGTAAAGAGTGAGGAAGAGTCTGATGATGATAATGAACCAAGCCAAACCTGTATCTATCGGCAACACGTCATCATGACAACCATCCTTTGTGTTCTGGGTGAACTCACCCTGTAACTTGACTTTCTAAGTATGAGGAACTGCTGCTTATCTCCTGTCAACATCTGGCTTTTAATACTTGCTGCACTTTGCTGATGCATTTCTTTATGTTGACTCATTCTGGTGGGGTTATTCAACATCTGACCTGTACAAACAAATTCTTTTTTTAATAAAAGCCACTACCATTCACATTAGCATACGTCGTTCAACTGTATTATCTGCCTGATATGAACAGAAAAGTCAATATAACACTGAGCAGCCTGACACGGTTTTCCTCCAGGGTTTAAAGGAGATGAAGTGTGTAACACTGTGATACAGAGTAATGCTTAAAGATGAGAACAGAAACTACATGAAGAAAACAATGTAAATGTAAAAATCTAAATGTTAGCTGAGGTCAGAGACTGATATAAAAATGAAAAGTGCATGCTGCATCAACAGGACTGAATTACTTTGTTTTCAGAAATTAATGAGCTTCTTCAGCAATTTCTTGCTTATTAATATTTCCTCTTTCGTATCTGTGGTGCTCATTTTGCTCATTTTTATTTGTCCACCTTTTGGAGTTACGTGCTTTTCTTTAAGACTGAGCTGATTTGAAGTCTGAGTGGAAACATTCAGGTTTCTCAAGTTTCCTATTTGAGCAGCTCTGACAGAACTTTAACCTTTTCAGCAGCTCATTCCTGCTTGGCTTGTTTTTTTCTTTCCAGTAAACAGAACAAAACCCAGTAAGTGCTCAATGAGCCATAGAGCTGCTCAGAGAAGACTTAATGTTTAGAAACAACTGCAGAACATTCAGTTCAACTGATGGCAGGAAAATATCTTGGTAGATATTTACTCCAAAATCCCTGAAAAATGAGCAATTTAGTTCTTCAGTCAAGAAACTGCAGTAAGATAAAGTGCATATACATACTTTATAGTGCCTTATTTATATATTTTGACTGAAATGTCTGTTTTTACAATCTAACCACTTTTGCACCGATACGGTAAAACTGCTCGTTCATTTTGTTTCAGCACTTCCAGCCCCATGACACTCACAAATGACACACAGCCTTGATTCAACTCTAAAGATGACCTACAAATTTATACCGACAGCCAGTGACAGCTGTGTTTTGTCTTTTTGACCTGTGCCTATCTTTTCATAGGATACCATTATGTGCAGGTTATTTATGAGACCTAAATGGTATAAAATTAAAATTGAAAAGCTAAAAGACTAAAAATATTAACTTTCAGTTTAGTTTTCTTTGCTAATGCGTTAATTGGAAGGTAATTCATAAAACAACTGCATAATCTCTGCATGTTGCCTCTTCAGCCATAAACCAAACCTTTCACACCCACCTAAAAACATTTAGTTTTAATGGAAGTACAGTACAGCCATCTCTGATGGTGACAACAGTGATTAGTCAACATGGACAGTTACAGTATATTAGTTATCTGAGGACTTGATACGGTCTTTAAGCTTTAGCTGTGTTGTTGAATGGATCACAGCTACTTGCTACTATTTTCTTAGAGTTGGGCAAACCCGGTTTTGCTAATAATTCCTTATTGATCCATCTCAGGCTCAGACAAAAAAGGGATTTTTTAGTGTCCTATACTCAGGAGTAGTGGAGCTCACAGAGCCTCTCAGAACGTCAGGTTTGTGAGGCTTCTATTCGGCATCCTTTAGCAAAGATTGGTAGATGTTTGACTCCAGGAAACGTGGGTAACAATCTGTGTCCAGCAAAGAGTAGACGCGTTTCTGTGCTGAGAGCAGAGAGCTGCGAGAAGGAGCCTGCAGAAGCTGGAGAGTCAAATCTCGAGTTTTACTATCCAGGTTTACCTGCAAGAGAACAAACACAGTAAATTCATAATCCTTGGTTTAAATTTCAGCTTCACCTGCTAACAAATTCCTTCATGGGTTTAGAAGAACAACTGAGTATATAAGGATAAAAAGAAAACGTGTTATTAAATTCCACTCTTTGGCCATAAAGACAGCTGTTAAGACAGCTGCAGCTTCCGGTGAAGGCAGTGTGAAGGCAGTGTGAAGGCAGTGTGAAGGCAGTGTGAAGGCAGTGTGAAGGCAGTGTGAAGGCAGTGTGAAGGCAGTGTGAAGGCAGTGTGAAGGCAGTGTGAAGGCAGTGTGGTACCTCTCGGGGGGAGCCAGTTTGGATGTAGGTGGCACAGATGTGTTTAGCTCTTCTCTGCAGACTGAAGTTGGTGGATGAGTGTCTGTACTGTTCACAGGCCAGGTAGAACTGAAGATTCTCCTCGCTGAATTCAGAACGCAGGAATGCTCCAAAGACTGAAACACCAGCTAGCAGCGGGAGAAGAAACATAAGTGGGCCTCAGCTCATGTCACCTTCAGTAGAAAAATATACTAGAGACAATCCAAGTCAACTGGAGAAAACCCAAACTGTCTGTGAAGAGAGATTTTAATTGCGCGGAATAATGCAGGGAGATGATGGGCAGCCTGTAACTATGCTGACTTGGTGTTGGTCTTATAAAATGTAAAAAAGACAACCAGAAAATACATAGAAATGTTTGTAATGTAACAAAATGTGAAAAAGATCAAAGGGAATAGGGCATATACTGGCCAATAGGCTGAAGTTTTTAGTATAGTAACTTATTTACATACTTGTGATGGAACAAAATGATTTTCTTTTTATATAAATCAAGGTTGATTCAACCTAAAGTTTAACTGCAACTCAAAGCATTAACTCAGTCAAATCTGCTCTGATTCACTGACCTGCTTTCCTCCAAGCACAACAGATATTGCTGTAATGGACTTTTTCCACACATATGGGTAATACTAAAACATGAAAAATCAAGTTATAGAATATTCCTTTACATACAAAAGAAAAGCATAGATAACAGCAAAGTAAAAATCAAGATGTTTTCCCCTTTAATCACAATGATCAGGTTTTCCACAGAGGTGAGACAGAAGGTCCAGGTCAATAAAATGCTAAAAATTTTGACTTAAGCAATAAATTTAACCAAACCTGTGTCTTGATTTAAATGAAGATGCTGTTTAAAAAGTACAAAACAAACCCAGGTTGGTAAATGTTTGCAAACAAAATGAAGATGTGTATGGGCAAATAAATTAACACATATGTTCAATGAAAATGAAGATGTGACAGACGTGGTGACAGTTTGACGGAGCCCCCTAAGGGACATGAGGGAAATTTTTTCTTTTGAGTTACCTAGCAAAACTTTTGCGTTCCCTCTCAATATGCAAATATTTTTTGTTGCAATATTGCTGGTCTATTTTGTCACAAATGTCAATTTAAAATTTCAAATATATAACCACACATTTAAAAAAGCCTCATTGAAAACGTGTTTATTCTTAACTCATTGATGCAAAAACCTGATTGAAAATCGATTTATTCACTGCATGTTTATGTCTGTTTGTGTAAGGTTGAGATGGAACTGAACATGAAAACAGCCATTTAAACATTCAGACTACCAACACAGAAAAGACACAATCAAAACTGTCAGATGACTAAGGTAAGGGAAAAAAATCGGCCATGTCCCGTAAGTCCATAAAGTCCAACAATCACCTTTTAACTCGCCTATGCATTATTTTTGTTATGGTAAACAACATGATTGTGTTGTTTACCATAACAATAGAAACAGGTATACTGAACTCTGAAAAAAATGATCAGAGTTCAGTATATGCCTAATTTAACCACAACTAGTTAGACAGAATCCACCTTTTAGCAAAAACTGTCAGAGATTAAAAGAAAATACAATGTTAGTCAACATTAAGCAATCACTTTCAGTCAGATGCGAAGCATGGCTGGGCTGTTGACCCCTCTCTGAAGTTGACCCTAGCCAAGCTACAAAGCCAATTTTCAGTCACCTGACTCTTATGATGATGAACACAAAGTGGTCAGAGCAGTAATCAGAAGCTTTCCTTTACCTCTTTCCTCACTCAGCTCATTTCACATAAGGAAAGTGGTTGTGCGATACAGGTTCTTTGTTTTCTATAGGAAAACAAAGGTCTAGGTTGGTTATTGTAAACCCTGTGGCAGTTTGAACTGCTTCTCTTTTGACTGCCAGGTATCCTCACCAATGTGTGCTGTCAGTGTGTGACACATAAAGACACATTGGTGTGTCGACCATCTTTACAGAATGTGCAATTGTACATTTTTCTCACAGTTCTGACCCATCCCCTCCAACAACTCTGGAGTGTTGCCACCTTACTCTGGCACAAACTGATCCAGGTAAACATCCAGTGGCAACTTTATCCATCAAGAGTGAAGCAGCCAAATGACCAGTGGTCTCTGTGCATCCTCTGCACCAACAGAAAAGGAAATAGCAGCTTAAAACCGGAGAATGTTAACAAAGAGGTGGACACAGACTGAAGATGACAAGTCAGAGCTAGAAGCAACTTTGGAGAGGGATGCATTAATTTATATGAGTGCTGGATCACCTGCTACTGATTAGCCCCAATTAAGACAGTGATAATAATGTAATGGCTTGTGTTTTTCTGATATTTATTAGAAAGAATCCAATGGTATCAGCTATTGAGTTTTCTACATTATTCTCTATCAATTTGGAAATTTCCTAAATTTAGGAAATTTAGGAAATACGCAAGCTTCAAGCATTCGTATTCATCCTTGAAGCTTCAGGCTGCACATCACCTTCTATGGTCGGTTCGTCTGAAATCTAATCTCTTGTGCTGAACAGAGCATCTGAGTCCTAGACTAGAACTACACAGCTCCTCTGATTGCTGTGTAAAACAGCCGGCTGTGGCCACCTTTGTCTGGTTTGGCCTTTTCCTGCAGCGTGTGTTCTTGTTTATCATGCAGCTCTTAACTTAAGGGAAGATTGAGCCGATAACAGCAACAACTTTGTTATCATTCAAAAGATTTCACAGGTTTTCAGAATTAAACTAGTTTTGTAAGTCTACCTAGATCCTCGTCGCCTGCTAGAGCCAGTAATGTGTTGGGAACTTACTTTCACTGGACAGAAGGGTGTTCAAAGACTCGGCCCAACTTTTCAGCATATCGTGACTGATCCCCCCCTTGCTCTGGTGGCCCACCTGACTCCACTGGTGCATGAAATGCATACGAGACCTCCTCTCTGTCGCACTGTGATCCGGGGTAAGCAAGGGATTCATACAGACAAGCATAGATCAAGCAAAAGACAAGTAGCAATACAAGAAGTTGCTTCACAATAAAAGTGACATTCAGATTACAGATATTGTTAATTATCAGCAGGCAAGAAGAAAAATGAAGCAAGATTCTCACCTGTTTTTCTCTTCTGCATTATACAAGTTTGAGTTTGATGAATGTGGACTCTGAAACAAAACCCATACAATTATTTGAGAATCTTTTGCCACTTCCAAAAGAAACTTTTGCAAAGTTTCACAGTGAACTTGCTTGTGTGGTTTTTACATACAGAATAAAAATAGACAATAATTTCTAATAATTTCAAAGGCTATTTCTAATATAGAAATAGCCTTTGCTGTTCCACAAAGGGGAAATACAACTGGAACAGCAACAAATGATATAAAGGTTCACAGGAAAATGTTCTTAAAGTATCTAAAATATAAAAAAACATGATTAACAAAAACATCAATAATAATAAAGATATACTGTACGAGACAACAACAAAAAATGTTCAGTTATTAGAAATAAAAACATCGGACTCGCAACCGAGTCAGATCACCTTTCCAATAATGTACTTAATGTGTGTTGAACATTGAAAAAGACAAGCTATTTACAACACAGTTTTTCCACAAAAACAAATGTGCAATAAAAGCAGAGTAAGAACAGAGTAAGTGATTGTGCAAATGGCAGCATGTATGCAGACACATTGCACACATTTCCTCACTTCAGCGCTTTAAACTAGTCCTCTGATCAAGATTAATTCAGTTCATGACTCAGTCAGTATGCAGATTTGTCCATCTGCCCTTGTTGGACAGCTGACATACTGATTGATCCAAGAGTGAATATTTTTAAATTGTGTAGCAAATATGGGTATTTGGACACTCAATGTATCATTTTAATGTAACACTTTTAAGGGAATGTGAAAGTCTATATGGTCACTGGTAACATAAATCTTTGCCCAAAGATTTATGCAGGCCTGTCACAAAACAAATTTTTCTAGATGATAAATTGTCCCAGAAGTTATTGCCATAAATGATAATATTGTTTTGAGACCATTTTCAAGCAATGTAATGCTATTGCCTTATATTTTAATGCCATTATGGCAATGGCATAATAATGCAAGAAGACTTTCTCAAAGATTAATAAACTTTAAATTCTAATGAACATTTAACACTGGAACTGGAAGACATTTAAATATCCAAAATAAACCAAACAACAGAAATAAATGAATTATGGACTCAAGACTGTCCTTCAGAAAAGGCCTAGCTGAGACCAAAGCACCAGACTGAAGACTTTTGTCATCCAGTTTTTGATAGAAAGAGAAAAAAGGAGAAAAACAATAAATCAAGCAAATGGAAATTATTAAGCTAATTTAAATTTATCATCTGATTCATTGATTTATTTATTGTGACGGGCCTGTACAATAAACCACTTCATGTGTTTCCATCATGAGACCCCCAGTCTCTGCCTGCCAACCAGCCCACAGAGAGCACAGCTAGGCCAGTCGGGTCATTAACTGGCTAATGATCTGAAATACGTCAGCAAATCTACAACTGAATGTCTACAAAAGAAAATAATCAAAGTGTTCCTACATCCTAGTTAAAGTCCAGACCTTAACCAGATTGAAATACTATAGTTGGACTTTCAAAGAACTGAATCACATGCACATGTTGAAAAGTGAGCCAAAATTCCTTCACAACATAATGAGATTAATAGATCAGATCGGAAACCACAAAAAATAATTCATCACTAATGAACAACAGAGTGCTTAGTTCTCAAAGAGTAATTATAGTGTTGTTCTGCTGGACAGAAAGCTCATAAAACGGAAGCCATGTTTTTATTTCAGTGAGTCCAACACACTGACCTAATCTGTACGGCTTTGCTGTTGCAGTGTTGTCCAACAGTTGTCATACGTTTCCAGTTAAAAGGCTTATAGAAAAATGTTTTATTTTTTTAGTTGTAGTAAGAAAATTTTATTTGAAGTTTTCACGTTCCTCTCTGCATTTACATCTTAATGTTGAAAGTCACTTATTTAGCCATCTCTCATGAAGTTTGTGGTTTTCTTTGGTGAAACTTTCTGTTTCTTTTAGAGGAAACATCTGTGATAATGAGTTTTTCCTCTCCACTGTTCTGTGTGCTTGCTTAAAACTACAATTTTGATTACTACCCCTTCGGTAAATGGCCTGTACATGTATAGCACTTTAACTAGTCCGAATGGTTAATGTACTCAACTTAGATAGCGCTTTTCTAAGTTCTATCTAACTTAGAAAAATAATAAATTATTATTTCCGGTCAGTCTGACCACTCAAGGCGCTTTACACTCGAGCTACCCATTCGCATTCACAAACACACACACATTTACATACCGATATGATTGCTAAGCAATTTGGAGTTACTTGTCTTGACATGTGACAGGAGGAACCTATAACCTTCTGATGAGAAGATGACCATGGAACCCACTGAGCTACAGTGGTCCCTGTGAAGTCACAGCACATTCATCATTCACATCAGAATAAAGCCTTATGGCCATAGTTAGAGGCTAGTTTTTAAAACTGAGTTCCAGTAAAACCTAAACATAAAACTAGAAGGCAGTGCTACTAGTTTGTATCAGAATGAAATGGTAGCTCTTAATAGGCCTGGCACAATAAATAATCAATTAATCGCATAATAAATTAAAACAATCAATCATTTCTACTTTCATGATTTATTGTTACTCTTTCCTCTCTCTCTCTTTTAACCAGATGATAAAAGTCCTCATTCTGGTGCTTTGGTCTGAACTAGGCCCTTTTTCTTGAAGAACAACTTTGTTTATAGACATTTTATTTGTTGTTTTGTTTATTTATTTTTAATATTTAAATGTCTTCCAGTTCCAGTGTTAAATGTTCATTAGAATTTTAATCATTGATCTTTGAGAGTGTGTTCTTGCATTACAATGCCATTACCACTACGTTACTTCAACAATATTATCCTTTATCGCAATAACTTCTGGGACAGATTGTCATCCATCAAAATGTGTTATCACGACAGGCGTAGCTCTTACACAGTGATAGGAGATGTTAGTGAGTGGAAATGCAGTAAACATCCTACCTTATCAAAGAGACTCTTGAGGTGGAGCTTAGCAGCTGAGAGTCTGGCCCTGTGATGGTGTTTTTCCTGGGACTTTGAGGAGAATTGGTTGGAGGAGACTGACAGAGACGTTTTATGTTGGCCTTCTCTTTCCCCACCATCCATGACGTCCTCTGCCACCACAGCCAGCTGACTGTCACTGTAAGCCCTGCAGCTTTCGTTGATCGCACACACTTTGAGGTGGTCCATTTCTTGCTTCCCGAACTCACTCAGGTTCTCGACGCTGACGCTCTGTTCTCTGACCACCTCCTTCCTCCGAACCTCGCTGGGTGTCTGCGTCGGCTCCTGAATGCTGGGAATCAAGCCAGCTGACCCTGCGTCTAGTTTATCATTTTTCAAATGAGGTCTGCATGTGACCGACATCCTCTTGCTTCCATATTCTGACTTCTTCTGCGACAGTTTATCCCATTGTAAGGTATCAAGATTCAGAAGGGATCCTTCAGAGCTGAATCTACGCATGTTTCTCTTTATGACAGAAAACCTAAAACTGTCAGACAGAAGTGCTGCAAAAAGGCAAAAGACATCAATAAAAACTATGAAACAAGGCGAGACACCTTTTGATATTGCTGGGAAAAAAATTATTGTTAAAACTTGTCAAAACATATAATTAGTTCATTTAAATTAGCTCCCCTTTTCTCATGGTTATGAACATACAGCACAATATAGAGTCACAGTAAAAACAAATTACTGAGCTTAAAGGAGCGAAAAAGCAATACTGCAAAGATAATATTCATAAATCCTTTAGAACTACAAGTACATAAAAAATAAAATATTGTGAAAGAAATCAATCTGTTTAGCACATTTTAAAAAGGGAAATTCATAATCACACAGATTCACTTCAAATACAATAAAATATTTCATGCTTTTAATTTAGACAAATATTGATTATCCCTTACATATAATAAAACTCCAAATTCTGTAGCTTAGACAAATACAATATTGTGAAAAACACATACCACATTTATAGAAAGTTGAGTGGAAGGAATTCTGTCCAGCAAAATACTGAGGCTGGATTCAGAGCATAGAGCCACAACACACAGACGAGTTCTACACACACGCCGCCGTATTGATGCAGTAAGTCATGCAAAAGCAACGAGTCCATAGATATAAATAATGTTTTCAGAAGCTTAATATTTCTGTTTAGAAATATTCTGTATTCTTTTTTTATTGATGTAATATTAAAATTTTATAAGGCTTTTGGGTTTTCTTTATCAATAATCTAAATTATGAGAAACAGAAGCTTGAAATATTTCACTGTGTGGTTTAGAATTATCGCACACAATGAAATATTTCAATCTTCTCATGTTATATCAAAATATAACATGCAATTTCACTTTCTGACATCACAACAAAAAATATTGAATTGTTTTACATAATGTAATTTAGCTGTATCTGTAGAACCAACCACCATTTAATTTCAAAGTAGCAAAGTTGGAATGAATTTCCTATTATTTAGCTGGTAAAACACAGACGTCAAGTGAAACCATGGAAAAGTTAAACAAATGATCATCTTAATGCATAAGGTCTGAACTGTGAGAAAAAGATCCATTTTTATCATTTCCTCTCGTGTGTTTCCAGTAAGCAGCAGCAGCAGCAGCAGACACCTGGCCTCTGGGTCAACATGCCAGCTACCATAGAAGCTCAGCGGTTCTGGTGCAGAGTCTCAGAGTACTGTTAGCACTCCTAAAACCACTCAAACAATTCAGAGTATTTCTGCACACTGTTTCTGTGTGGCACTTCTTGAAGTACTGCTGAAAGAAAGGATCATATTATACTTATACTATATAAGGTAACTAAGTTAACTGGAGGCAGACACTGTTTACTTTATAGACCAGGCTTAAAATGTGGAAAGTCTTCCTCTATAAGGATACAGTTTAATACTGAAAATAAACTTCATCATTTAACCCAGGACTTTGTCATCTCTCCTGACTTTTTCAGTCATCTTCACTGGAGTTGCAACCAATTAAACTTCTTTCTTCAGTTAATTTATCCAGGTGCGATGCAGGTGCTCATCTGCATAGTTAATTCACACGTGAGCATTTTTTTCATAAATTATTCTTATTTACTAGCCTATTTTGTCTCCTAATTAATCAAGATAGAAATACTGGATATATATATATATATATATATATATATATATATATATATATATATATAACGCTGATATAAAATAGATTGTGATAGTATAGATAAAATGTGTTTTGTAAA